>JARJCQ010000053.1:600000-869355 GCA_029281465.1 Mycena epipterygia | reverse complement strand
TGGTGTAGTCAGGATGAGACACGCAAGAAAAAATCGAAGGCATCACAAAACCCCGACATCCGTAACCGCGACAATGTAGGCATGAAGAGATACCCTGTGGAAGTAAATTATCCATAAGCTGCCGGGCGCGGAAGGACAACGAAGACGAACTCGATGTCATCTTCCAGCTGAAGCATGCGGCCAAACACGTTAGCTACGAAGATGTGTCGATGCCGCTGGAGGCCCTCGACATGATTCGCGACAACGTTGAATGGCTTACGCCAGTGGCGATGGTTACCAAGGTCCAGGCAGCTTTTCCCAACGTTACGGCTGCGCAAATACACCGCGCGTGGATGGAGATGAGCGAGCCGTTCTGGCGCTTCGATAATGATCAGCTACTATCGACGAAGAAGCTGTTGGAAGAACATACAGACGACGTCAATATCTTCGAACCGCAGGACATCCCGGAAGGCGTGGAGATGATCTGTTGGGGGATGAAGAAGATCGCAGAACCGCTGAAGGGGAAGGTGGT
Source organism: Mycena epipterygia (assembly GCA_029281465.1). Classification (NCBI taxonomy): domain Eukaryota; kingdom Fungi; phylum Basidiomycota; class Agaricomycetes; order Agaricales; family Mycenaceae; genus Mycena; species Mycena epipterygia. Next base: position 868,844 of record JARJCQ010000053.1, on the reverse strand, counting down.
CGAAATCGGTGTTGACGCGACATGTAGGTGCTTATAACCTAATTAGGAAAGTGAGGCTCATGGCGGCGCAGATAACACAAACTCGAGGCACCTTGAGCTCTATAGCATCATGGGGAGCACGAAGGCGCTGGGTTCCCCATATCGTACTGCCTCCTATCGACTGCGACGTCAATAGATCAAGGAAAGCGAACGCAAGCACTTACGGCGTGGGCTAAATGCGTGCGCGACACATACGGCATTATTGCGCAATTCACGCACGTCGACAAGGACATGGCGGAGATTGGCATGCTTCGTGAGGTCTGGAATGCAAAGATCAGCCTCTGTTGGTGGCATCTACGTCGGGCGGTACGCACTCGGCTCGCGAGCAGGAAGCTCTCGACAACACCGTATGATCCGGGTCGTGCCCATGCCGAATTCTCTTTCATCAACATTGCGTTCGTTCCGGCAAGCCAGGCGGATGGGGAAGAGTACGAAGGAGGCTTACCTGACACTATTTCGCCTGTCGTACCCGCCCCCCAGCAGCCGTGCACGCTGACGATGGCCAACGGCCTTCGCATTACAATACCGGCTCGTCAACCCCTCGCATCTGTTCCTCTGAATGCGGCAACACCACCGGTCGTGAGCGGGGAGAGTGAGCCCACTGCAAGAGACCTGCGCACGCTTGCGTCAGCCCTTGCGGATAATGGTGCAGCAGGTGCACCAGCGGCACGTGCAAAACATGTGGCCCCCTCAACAGCGACGGCAGGGAAGAAGGAGAACATCCCGCTTGATGCCATGGGCGGTGTGCAGACAAGAACAGGGCGCACGATCAGGCCGCCCGTGCGAACTGGGGACGCCGCGGATGCTACGTCGTTGGCGCACGCAATGAATGCACGTGTTACGGGGGTCACGGCTCCCAAGGTGGCGAAGGCGCGGAAGGCCACGACTAATGTGAACGAGGCGAATGTAGACGAGGCTGCGTCATCGAGGAGTGAGGATGAGGAAGAGGAAGGAAAGCAGAGGACAAGACGCACCTTTTGCCCAGCCCGCTATCGCGAGCCCATCATTAACATGATGGAAAAGCATTATTGTGCTCATCCATTACTTCCCGGCTACGCAGTTCCGACTCGCGAAGGGATCAGGTATTGGGCGGTCCTGCAAATGTACAAATTCTGTGTTGAGCATGGACTCCCCGAGGTGTGGGCTTACCTGTGGGAGAACTGGTATCGGAAATCGCGCTGGGAGCTTTGGGCGCGCTCCGTACATCCAGAGATACCCATACTCAAGACCACGATGATACTAGAAAGCCAGTAAGTGTCGGCGGATATTGTGAACCGCATGAACTCACTTTTTTTGACAGCTGGCGCCGCATTAAACATGATTTCCTTCACCACTTCCACATGCCGCGCTGCGATTTGCTCGCCTGGATCTTAATCGTCAAGTTAGCGCCATCTTTTTATCGAAAACTCGACCGGCTACTTACCGATACTGGGCGGTATCGAGAGCTACCCTCTTGGCGCAAGGACTTCAAGAGAATGTGGCGGGAGCTCGAGAAGAGACCTATAACCCTCCCCGTGAATCCCGCGTACAAAACCGACGTGAAAAGGGGGCTCTGTACCTGTCCCTCGCTTCCGACCTCCCGGTTCCTTCTTTGCAAACATGTTGTGCAAGGTTTCGAGCCTGTGCCTCCAGTGTTCTTCCTGGAGGTCAAACGCCAGCGCACAGCACCGTTCTGGGTGCACCCGTCACTGCGGCCGTTGTCCGATGATTCCGCGCTGCAAGGGACCTCTGAGGAAAGTGCTGCTGAGGAGGTGATGCCCGCAGACGGGGCTGTGGACGCATCGGTAGATTGGGACGATGATGACGACGACAATTTGGTGGACACGCAGCCGCAAGGCGACCGGCGGACTTTCGTCGAAGCGATGGACGAGGATATCGACTTGATCCTGGAGTTTGCGAAAGGCTTGAAGTACCAGCGGCAGTTCCGGGACCAGCGGATGCTCCAGGCGCTGGAGCGCGAGGGAGCGTCGTTCCTGCGACTGGCTCGGGCGTGCTTGGGGAAAGAGAAGAGGTTGACATCGACACGAGGCCCAGCCCCTTCGACGTGGGACAAATCAACAAGCAGTGCGATGTTCTACCGGGCTAGGCCCGCGGCTTCCGAAAACCCGCACCGTTAGCGCCGAAACAGTCGTATTTGAGGTATTTTACACAGAAACACGTCGAATAACTTCTCTACATACGAGTATTTAGACGCAAAGGACCTCAGCGCTATCTTATCTTATTTGTAATCAGTTACCTTTTTTGGATGTCAGAGTGGGGGAGGCGAAGGGGGTTTTAACGGGCACGAGCGTCGCTGTGGCGGGTAACGGGTGCAGCGGGTGGGCTTAGAGGGCGGTTAGGGCGGCGACGACGAGCGGGGTATGATGGTGATGGGTGAATGCAAGGTGAATGGGCGGAAATTCCGCGCCAGTGGGCGGTGTAGGCGCGGCGCTTGCGCCGGCGGCCACTAACACTCGTGTCACGCGTCACTGTATATATTTATTTGTACCAAACCTTCTTCTCCACGACGATTCCCAATCCTCCTCTCCCCAACATCCATCTCATGCTCGCGGCCTATGGAACCATCGCCCATGAGCTCAACACCATCAGCCAGGAAACCATCCACTTCGTAAATGCCGGCCAATGAATCTTGCGAATCAGCTTGCCAGGCTTGCAGACTTGTTGCAGACGCTATCGGGGCATTCACCGACCCAACCACACTGCTTTTATGGGACGGACAGATCAAAGTAGGTCCTTGGACGTGTCTGTGGTGTATACATCTGATTGCTTGTAGCTTCCCGATGCGTCTCGCCAATGCCAGCGCCTCTTTTGGACACCCCCTGCGTGGGCCCGATATGGCTAAGCTTGCCCCCCCGCACCCTGGTCCATTTACTCAAGACGCCGCTTCTTATCTTCACCAGTACGCACCACATTGTTATCTATATCGGTGATGTCATTGAAACTGTTCTCTAGCCGCAGAGTGTATTGCATCTGCAGCCTCGTTCGGCCTCCCGCCTCTCCCACCTGATCTATGTTGATATTGGGTTCACTGCCCCCGACAACGAGAAACTTTTAATTGCGAAAATACATGACCTCCCCAGTCCACACTACTTCCAACATAGGATGGTATACATACAACTACTGAAGGAAAATTTGGCAACGAACTCGCATATGTGCATGTACAATACCCTGACCGAAGAGACTTGGTCATGTATATGGCAAGCAAACCGCGACTTTTAGTCCAGCGAAATTTTGACTTAATTCGACATGAATAACCTAAGTTATTGACAGAAACTTTGCGCGCCGTGCAATTCATTTATGAATGGAGCGAAGCGGCGGTACCGCGGGGTCTGACACCGCATCTCTGAGCTGGTGGACCGCACCCGCATCTCTACGCCGGGGATTGTCGACGATGAAAAGAGAACAGACGCTCATGGTGCAAAATCCGGAGGGGGGCCGTGTCAGGGATTCGTTGGTACACCGATAGCGGGCTGCTGTCGACGGAGGAGATGAGGGTGGTTGATGAGTTGCCGCCGAATTAGGCAGCGGATTGATACGTGACGTTGGTAGGCGGAAGTCGACCGGATATTGCCGACATATGTCGACCCATAAATGAAGTAAGCTAGATATACACACCATTGACATGAAGGGCTCTGTAATTTTGAGGACTTACTGCTCATAAAAGGACAATATCAGCAACGGGAAAATCGAACATGAACAACCTACTCGAAGTGAACTGAAGGTGTGGAATATATTTACTGCATATCTATTTCTGCACCTGGTGGAGTCTTGAACGCCAGGTTGGGTATATTTTTGTGCCTGGTTGTCTGCTAAACGCCTAGTTGGCCTGTAATCGAAACTATTTTGAGTTGAAACTGGCCTAAGAGAATTCAACCAGGCGCCTGGTTGACGGATGAGAATGTAAGGATTTCAGCCTATAGCACAAATTAATATGCCGAATCGACCTAGAAGGACTGGGAAGGCGAGAAACAACGGGCAAACAGTCATTCTTGTCACTCAAGACGGGCCATCAAAGCCTGGATATTCCAAGTAGCACCGAAAAAAGTAACGATTTTGAATGAACTCAAGGTGGGGTCAGTCGAGCTTGTATGATGGAGTTTTGGTGGGTAAGAACGTGCAAAATAGGGTTAATTTCAAGTTCTATAACCCGGGAAGGTGGTTTCGTAATGAAATTCAGGACGTAGCGAGGGGCAGTATCGGGGGTCTGGTTGGGAGCCGGAATAGCCTAGGATACACTGATCTCGTGTTGGCCACAGTTCTGGCGTGATATTCGAGACAATGTGTGGTTTACGTTTTGTTTTTTTCTCGAATGTGGTTTGCTAGTTGAGCAAAGGAAGTTTGTAGAATCTAAGTACGACAGAGAACTTGAACTGGGAACATATCACTCGGCCACCATCTCCAAAATCTCCATGATCTGCGCTGGCTCTTTCAGCGGGACAGGATTTGTCGGCGCGAAAGGGTCAAGAACACTGAATTCGGCTAACTTTGCGAACTTATCCCGCCCAACTCCTACCTCCTTCAAGGTCCTCGCCATGCCCAACGCGCGCCCGAATACATCGAGCAGATCCCCGAGATCCGCGACGCCCTCCACCAGCCCCTTGCTCTCGGCCAAAGCACGCATTTCCGGTACGCTCCAAAGGATCACCTTGGCAGTGGCTTGGCGCGCAGTGGCATCCATGCTGTGACGCGCATTGTACTTGCACACCGCGGGAAGGAGAATTCCGCTCGTGGCGCCATGAACAACGCCGAACGGTCCCAGGATGTGACCGATGGCATGGGAGCCGCCGACGGGGGCGTAGACTCGCACAATAGACGCAATCGCGTCGATGGACGCCATCTGGGAGAGCAGGCGCGCCTCGACGTCTGCTTTGGCGTCCCCGTCAGCTATGCAGCGCAACAGCCCCGGGACGAGCCGTGCTAAACTCGCTTTCGCGTGCATCTCGGTGACCTCGGTGGCGTATACCGAGCAGAGCGCCTCGATGCAGTGGTCAAGGGCGCGAAAACCTGATTGCACGAACAAGAGAAGGGGTGTGGTCTCTGTGACGAGGGCTGCGTCCAGAATGACGACTTTGATGGCCTGTCCGACCAAGAATTGATGCTTTTGGTTGTCGCGGTCGTCTGTTGCTCCGCAGCCCAATGTGAATTCTCCCCCCGAGAGAGTGGTACTGATAATGATGACGGGGACTGTAGGCGGCTTCGCGGGGGGGACCGTCCCAGCTGCCACCACAGTGGGCAGCTTCAACAATTCGTCGGAGTTCTTGATGTCGTTGGCAAGGACCTGGGGTATCGGTCACTCAGCAGCATAATAATCAAGTAAATGCCCTACAAGTGCAATCATCTTAGCCGCGTCAGTGAGGCTTCCACCCCCCAAAGTCACGATGAGGTCCACACCCAGCGCCCTGCATTCTTCCGCAGCCGCGAGGATATCGCTGAAGTAGGTGTGGGCCCGTAGTCCAGACTTCACTGCCGCGAGCTTCGCGCCCAATGCCGCCTGCAGATCCAAAAGGGCGCTCGTCGAGCGCGCGAGGGTGGCGGATGAGAGGATAAGTATGCGTGTGGCATGAAACGTTTCCTCCGCGTGCTTGGCGCAGGCAGCGGGGAAGGGAAGACCGTACGAGATATCGCAATTGTTGAAGACGCTTCCGTATGAATGGATTGCACGAGAATTGGGCAGAGGCCCCGGATAGGAGGGGACTGCGGAGCGAAAGATTTCTTGAGAGGCCATTTGGTGTAATTGTGCTGAACTTCGCTTTCTTTACGCTCCGTTTTATATAAAAAATGGGGCCGTTGCAACACGGATGGAAGCGATGAAAACTTACCAAGACGGGGTTCATTACTGCGCCAACAATGACTTGACTTCGGCAGGTCCCCGCATCCGTCATATGGTGCTCAGAAAATATTTACGGCCCGTCCCCTCCACAACGAAAGTTCAAACATTGACGATGATGCCTGGACATACCTGAGGGCAATCAGGTTTAATCTGCGGCGGGAAAGCAAAATCATTGAACTCGCGATTCATTTTCTGTGTCCTGAGCCATTATCAGGATTACGAGTTTGCGCCTGACATTTCTTCGGGAGATTACCGTGCACGTTGGAGCTAAAGCCTAATGCCGACGCAATGGAGGCTGCGTTCGTCCGAAACCTCCGATTTCCCGGAGCTTTGCTGATGCGGCAGTGCAAACAATTTAAATCCGATGCGAAAATGCGCTGCCGGATAATAAAGTACACAGCGGAGTGCAAGGAAAATGCAGAGCCCATCGCGGGCAGTCCATACACGCACAGCGAACAGCTAAGCTACACGCACGGAATGCGAAAGAATATGTGCATTCGACGGGTCTTAAGGAAATACCAGTGCAGTGGGCGAAGTCCGCGCATATCGCGGTGCAAATAGAGCATGCGGCCTCCACGATACGATGCCGCCCTAGCAGGAATACGCGCTGCAGGGAGAAACTACTACCTCCCAGGCACGTGAAGGCCGCGAGCAAAAAGTACGTATATGCACCACGGCGGCCCAAGAAGAAATACGCGCTGGAGGAGCAACGAGCACCTTGATGAGAATGCAGGCTGCGAGGGAAGTAAGACTGTCGAGAGGAAATACGCGCCGCGGGAGGGAAAATACTGCGAGTACAGCGTGGAATCCTGGCGGTCCGAGCTCGAAATACCCGTCCCAGCAGCATCCAGAGCGAGTGCCACGAGCAGTGTACGCTTTTCGCGGGCATTCCATGCGGCCCGAAGACTGAGACATCCCAGGATACGTGCACTCCAGGCAGAATACAGGTGAGGACGAAGGAAATCAGTGCCGTGATGGATACCCGAGTAGGAATAAGCCACCAGGAGCAAAAATATGCAGTTCACTGCTTCACGACAAGCCTTGCTGAGCGGAAAGGGCCAGTGCGTCGGCGACGAGCGACGGGTAACAAGCTGCGAATGAGATGCAGTCACGGAAATGGCACAATGCATTCTAGCATGTTGAAGGAGAATCGGAGCGGAGTGCGCGGGTTGGTGGGGTACGGGAAGGGGAACACACGAGGAGGATGGAACGAAGGAGAGCGCACGACTGCGAATCTTGATGTGGTGTCTAACCGGCAGGGTAATTAAGTGTTGCGCAGCCACGGATGAAAGGGCCCCACGGTGGAGGGCGGGACAGCAATGGAAGGAAGGCGATATATCGCGCAGATGGATTACGGATAGAGTGGCATTGGAAGCCACAGATGCAGTGATCCCCACCGCCTCGCTTGTGGAAAAGAGGCGCACTGTGAGTCTGCAAGCATGAGCTGTGAAACGTAGCTATCTCCGAGGAGGAGGATAGGAAGAACCCAACGATTAACGGATCTAAGAACCGTAGCGGATGAGCGAAAATATGGGGAGGAAAGAAGTCATGCACCAGCACGGACGTAGCGGGAAAAGCCTCTAGCCGAATGGAAGGTGTCTGGAGCACAAACTTCACAGAGAGCGAAGGGAAAGGTAGGTTATGGGTCAGTGGACGGTGACATCATCGGACTTTCGTCATCGTCGGCACCGGGCTACGTAACATGACGTGGGATTGGGCCTCTTCGAGGCAGGTGCTGAACCGGTAGAAGAGGGAGGTGACGGCTCCAATTACTAAGATGGAACAATTACAACAATGCATCTCAAAAATGTGCATGTGTTCGAGGTCCAGCGCCTTCCTTTCCAGCTCCCTAGCTCCATTGAGCTCTCGACGATCCCGAGCGCTCTCCATCGGTACAACTCAGTGATCACAGTGCAAAGTTGAACTATCGTGCGACAATGAGTGTTCTGAATCAATTTGCAATGCATCGAGGACTCACTCCTAATGAACCACTGAAGAATTCATAATTCAAGGCCAACTAGTCCGTCTGATACTCTCTCGGCGCACCTGGGGCTTCTTCCAAGATTGAGCGCTCAAGTCCTTGAGAAGAATAGGAACACTTACCGATCTTTTGTGGTGAGAAGTTTCACCTCGCCTTCCGGGATCACTTCATAGAACCACGACAGCCGTTCACGGGAATAGGCTTTTGTCTCCACGGCTTTGAGCTCTGTGCGTCTGAGCTCTTCTCGGAGTTCTTGGGAGATGTGATTTTGAATGCGGTCAAGCCGGAAGGGCCGGAGGATGCAAAGGCCTTCGAAAGTGCGCACCCGCGAGAGCATTACATATGCACTCTGAATACTGGGGCAACTTGCTAGGTCTATGCAGCAGACATGCAGGGAACGACCTTGTGCATTGTGGGATGTGAAAGCGAAGGCCGGAATCAGAGGGAGTTGGGAGCGAGTGGCGTGGTAGATCTTCTCAGATCCCTCCAGGCGGAAGTGAATCTGACTGGTGCATGTTTTCAGCGTAACCCGATGCGGATGTAGAGCATTTGGATTGCTGTTTTTATAGGCCTTGAAGTCGACGTCGGCCGAGATCGCATAGCGGCGACCTTCAACCTCCTCATAGACGATGGAGATGAGTGTTCCAGGGCTCCCATTGGAGATCCCCAGCTCGGTTGCAATGTTTTCTGTGCAGAAGACCGGCATGCCGGGCACGAAAGGAACCTTGCCGCCGAGATCGTTGGCCTCCTTCACGGGTATTGACCAAGCAACTTCAGCGGCCAAACCGCTAAGCTGCCGTTTCTTCCTCCCTCGCCCCCTGGTGTCCTTCGCATGGTAAAACTCGTACTCTTGCCCCGTCGCAATTGCAAAAGCCTCAGCTGTGCGATTATTATGGTAATCTCGGGCGACGTTAGTATACACGATGAGTGGACACGCGCGTTCCGGCTCGTTGATCCATCTTTGAACATCGGTGAGACTTTTTGTTTCTGTGCTACATCCCTCGTTTGATAACACATATTTGTCCAGAATGGCTTTGTCCTCAGCAGTACACAGTCCCTTCCGCAATCGTTTGAGTATGCCAATTAATACAGGGTCTTTTTGCCGCATGATCTCCTCGAGTACAACAACATGCTTAACTTGGTGCCAGATTTGAATCCCTTTCACATCCTGGCGGATATTTTCATGTAAGTCATTCAAATCATCATTGAAATGGCATTGCACGAGTTCCTTAGAGAACAGAGACCTCCCTTGAGGCGGGGGAAGTTGGCAGGGATCCCCACATGTTGCCCAGTTTAACCCGCCGCATATTTCATCGGTTACTCCTTTTCCCATGCACAGATATTCAGAGAGGCGGGCTACGTCGTTCGCATTTAGAAAATAGACTTCATCCAGAATGAGAGTTTCCAGGTGAGCAATCCGTTCTTCAAGATTGGTCCGGAGTCTCGGAGTGGATTTCATCTTGCCAGGTGGAATTCGTAGACTTGCTTCCGAATGAATAGTGCAACCTCCAATATCGCTAGCAACAACACCGGTGGGAGCTGTAAGCCGTAAATGCTGCAGATGTCCAGCTGCGTCATAGAAATCTTCCCAAGCTCGAAAAATGACGGATTTCCCTGTCCCACCAGGTCCAGTGCAGAGGAGTGTCATCGGTGGATCGTTTCTCCCTTGTTCCAATTCAACACCAATCTTGTCTGCTAACAGAAGGAATGCCCGAGTTTGTTCATCGTTAAGGGTGTGCTTAATTATCAGGGAGAAACATAACCGCTGATAGGGCCGTAAAGATGACCATGGTGAGCTCCTGCTTGACTTGAGGGAAAGTCTTTCATATAATTCTTGAGCTCTTTTAGCTTCCTCTTTCAACGTTGTACAGATGGCATGTGCGATTCTGTCAGACGGTTGACGAAAATTCCGGGCATTTCTGTGCTTGTCCTCGACAGCCTTGAGACGACGCTTGATGAGCGAGTTTTTCTCGTCAAGAAGATTCTTGCTTGCAATATTGGCACTGATCATATCGTCCTCGTCACCAATTCGAACTCTCTGTTCAAAACGGGATCGTATCTCCTGGCTGGGTGAATTATTGACAAGGTAAAATGCTCCATCTTCTGCCTCTGAAATTATATTTCTCGCTTCTCGTGAGGCTCTTGTGTCTCTGGCAAGGTCGTCTTCATCAATATTGACAGCAGCTTGCATTGCATTTTCCCAAACGGGGTCGTAATCATCATCACCCTCTTCGTCCTCCAAACACATTCCAGAGTCTCGTGCCTTCCTCATGAGCTCACCAAGGCGCTTCTTGCGTTTAGCAGCAAAGTCAGATTTTGCATCCCGTGTTTGGTATAAAAGTTGCATGTTGAGTGTAATCCGAACATGTTCGGGAGACATGATCAATTTGAACTCGTGAAAGGCTTCTTCCCAGGACATATCGGGAGATTTGACAGGTGATGATTTGTTGTTTGACCACGGTTTGAACAAGGTAAGAATGACAACAGCATACTTCAAATTGTCATTTTTGGAGTCATTCCTAGGCACACGATATCCCTTTAACACCGGAATGATGGGTTCATCGAGTTTCTTCAAGCAATGAGTAGTATGCTGCGGATGTCCGGGTTTGAAGTTGAGATAGGTCGTTCGTTGTGTCTTTGATTTCGGCTTTCTCTCCTTGACATAACTTCTGAATATATCCCAGGTGCAAGTGGACTCCAATTCCGAAGGCCGGTAATAGACATCATCAAACAATCTTGAGTATTTTTTTTCTCGCTCCTTGCCATCCTGGAAGTCTGGCTCTCGGTCTAAATTTTCAGCTGACAGAAAATCAAAGAATCATCTTCGTCCTCCGGAATGATCATTTGTTGAGGCAGCGCAGACTCCGTGGTATCTTCATTAGACACATCAAAATTCGCTTCTGAAGTTTCCCGTTGCAGCTCAAGTGAAAAAACCTCGCGGGCAATGTCTCTCAACATAGAAGACCACCAGTAAACTTGGAAATCGTCTGATGTATAATGATTCTTCCGACCAAGTAAAAAACTTGCAACTTGTTGACCGGTAAGCTCGCGTTTTCCAACCAACGTATTTGTTGCTTTCACCATCATTAAGCGGCTCATTTCGGAAATGTCGACATTCCCATCGATATCCATGGGTGGGTTTTCTTGTAAGGCTTTGATTGAAGCACAGAGAGCCGAGAAGACTATGGAAGTATCGAGCTGCAACTTTATGGTGTAATTTGCCATGTACTCGACCATGGCCATTGCAACGGGCCCGGAGGCAGTTTGTTTGAGGTCAGTATTGCATCCAAGGCAAAGTGTAGCTGTCGGATTATGCCCGTTCAAATGGCCATTCTCACATCTAATAACAAGATCGCCATCCTCGTCGAAATGTGTCTCAGGAACGAGAGGCCTGGGAAGTTGGAAACGACAATCATTATCTGGGTCCAAAAGTGCGTGAATTCGACGAGGGATGTGTTTGAAACAAGTTGCATTGTGCTCATGAACCAAGCCGGTAGTCTCACACAGATTCCGGTGCTGCTGCGCTCTTTTGAGCTCGTAGTCTGGAGAACCAGGATCTAACGGGCGGCTCAAAACTGGTAGCTGCTTGGGAGTACCTTCAAGGGGAACATAAGGAACTGTGTCTTTGGGGAAGCTCTGGCAAATTATGTCGTCGTACCAAGCAGTCAATTTCTGCTTAAATTCGGGGTCAGAATTCATTCTCTCTTTCATATCCAGCGGCGAGGCAGGTGCTCCCACGATCCAAATGAGAAGATGTCCATGAAGAGATCCTCTGACTTGAGCTTCTACTGCAGCATACCATCCTTTAACTTTACCAAGGATCCCGATCCTCGAGGCTCTCTTTGTGCCGAGGATTATCTCAAAGAATTTAGAAATCATCAAGTGAAAAAACTGAGCTCCAGCAACAGGGTTTTCGGCCAAAGTTTTTGCCCGAGTACTTGGTTCCTTTGCAACATCATCCAAGGAATGGAATATCTTGTCCAGATCAATTTGCCTTCCTGCTAGAACTTGGGCAATGGGATTATGGGAATCTGCAAAATTGACTGTGGCAAAGAAATGGGGCAATCCATCACACACAATTTTGCTATGACACTCTTGTTTCATATTGGCGATGTCTCCAACTGAGCCTGGAATATGATCGGAGACATAGTTGAGGTATTTCATCATATCTGCTGCAGCTTTTTCGCCTTTGGTCTCTGGTTTTGCAAATGAGTTTTTCTCAAGCTTGGCTTGGTAGGAATCCATCGATTGTGGGTCGAGTTTCTGCATCAGCCCGTGTATCTTCGGAAACCAAGACCGGTTGACTGCAAGACGGGATTTGAAAGAAGACTGGCGCCGTTGTATGATGTTACTCATAACAAACATGAATGATTTATGGACTTGGAAACGATTATCTGCAATGCTTAGCAAGTGTTGAACATGAGGCTGTGTGTCAAGCTCGTGAAATCCGATGTCTGTCCTTAACCTAACATTATTGTTGTCAACCATTCCGACCCCATAAGGGAAAAGAGTTGGAAACAACCATCCGAATACTCGAGGATTTTTAGAAGTTGACAAAGGCGTGCCTCCGGACGGAAATTTGACAAATCCCGATTCTTGATTTTTTAACTTCCGCAGTGCTTCCAGTTTGCGTTGCTTGTAAGTTGACTGTAGATTGTCTACATCCACAAGTGTCGTAGCAGTAAGTTCGAATGTATTGGAACCTTCGAATAACTCAGAATTTGCTTGATCAGAATAGGTCGTATAAGAGGATCCCTGCTTATTTCCTGAATTTGTTCGAAGAAAATCAGCTGTTGCGAGTGGGCAATCATACTCCGGATACTCCTCTAGATTCTGCACTACTGAGTTCTTGTCGAGGTCAGAGTACAATGGATTATTCTCAATGAGCCAAAATAGAGCTCTCCGAATGCATTCACGACGAACAAGTAGTGGGGACTTCCTTAGCATTTCCTGGGTAACTTCAGTGTCGGGAGAACCGACGAGAATAACACATATCTCGTCTCTGATTGTGAATAATGGAGCAGGCATGGCAGAAACAAATGAATTGGAATCCTGAGGTAAAATGCAAACATTTCCGCGAGCAGCCATTTGGCCAGAAGGGCCGATCGACAGTTTGTACATACATCTTGTTGCTCGGGCACGCGCAATGCACTGTTCTTCCAAGAATGTCAAACAACGAAGTACTTCTGGAACATCACCAATCCAAAGTCCGTTGGCATAACTGCGAACCGGAATTGAATGAAAGGAATCCCTTGATACAGATGAGAGACATAAATGGCAAAGAATATACGAATTATGACGAATGGACGTTGGTCTGAAACACTGGATTCGCGGCTGACGGCAAACATCGCGCAGGACTTGTACAGCTTTTTGAAGAAGGGAGATATCCAAGCAGTCCACAGATCTCATCTTGACTTCATTTACAGCCTCTAGTTTACCACAGAACGAGCATTCATACCGCATCAATGAGACATTGTTGCTCGACTCGCGCCATTCACGAACAATTTGATCTTTCTCGTTCTGAGACAGAATAATTGGGAAATTAATAGCAGCTGCAGATGTCTCGAAGGAAAGGCGCGGAACCTTGTCAGCATTGCCAAGTTGCATCGGGGCTTTTCTTTTCTTGGACTTGGAGCGAGGATAGAGAATCATTGCACAGTCTTGAACTTCAGCAAGTGAAAGAGACATCGGACTAAGCCCGGCTATCGTAGCTTCAGACATAAGTATGAGACATGGTTCTGTGCATTTATGGGCAAGAAATTCAGCGCGCAGAATATCAGCACTTTTCCACTTTCCACTTGATTCTCTTGGACACATATGCTGATGACGGGCAGTCATTTCTCTCAGTACCACAATTCTAACACATGTGAGGACAAAGAAGCGTACAACGGTCATTTTGTCGTGCACATCAAGACGGGCAAAAGGAGGATGGTCGGTCGGTGACACAGAAAATGGTTCATTTCGAAACAAATTATTCATTTGCAATTCATTCACAATAACATCATTATTCGAGTTTAGGACAGGTGTTTGAGGGTCTGCCACACCTCGCGTACCGGGTGTACGCGAGGGGGTCAATACTACATCAGGTCGACCCCGGGACACTGATGAGGAGGACAATGGGTCCACACCGATGTCGCCTCGGAACACCGGTGTAACAGACGACGATCCTGAGAATAAATATATGAGCACATGAAAATGGCAATAAAAAGGTCATGTCGCACCTATGGATAACGAGGCAGCAGATTCCGTATCAACCATTGGAAGAGGGTGGTGTCGAAGCTCGAGTGGGCCAGAACTCAAGTGCACGACGAGTCCAGAGGTGGAGTTGCAGACAGACTGGAACCAGTCGGAGCCGAGTACAAGATCAGAAGGCGAGGAAGCCACCACGGGAATGTCGTTCAGGTACATGGAGAAGAAACCCGTGTTGGATGGAAGCGACAGAAGACCAGAAGCGCGTGAGTTCCGGGTACGGAGCCCAGAGTTCATTACCCATTCTAGAGAAAGCAAAGAGCTGGCAGCATTGCCGTTGAATACAGCAGAGACGGGAAGCTTGCAAAAGGTAGCAGAGGAGGACATGGAGGGCGAAGGCAAGAAGTGTCGTTGCCACGTCGACTTGGTGACGGAGACAGTTGATTTCGGAGGCAGAAATACTCCGAGGCCGACGCCATCGGAAGAACACGGGATGAAAATGACACATCAAATAAAACAGAATTTGGGCGCTGAGAGCTTGACTGGACTCGGATACCCACGAAAAAAAAATAAGGAAGATCGGCAGGTTGAACCAGCAACTGAGATTTTAACAACGAGGAGTCTACTTTATGAACACAATTTTATATCGACTTTCTTTGGTGCCATGACAAAGTTGATATGACGAAATTATGTTTGTCCTTGTAGCAAAAGATGGCGGATAGCCAAGTTCCCCAGGGTAGCCAAACCTGACGGTTCAGCAATTACTCAGCCAGTCTTTTACCATCACCTTGACCACAACCGCAATGTCAATTACCCCCAATTTGCCCAACGCCCACGACGCTACTCACAATTATTCTCCTCCCGAAAGCAAGGAGGTCACGCCCTCACATACTTTTACTTTGCCGGCCTCTGCCGCCAGACGTACCAACTACCAAATGGTCGGTGGCATCCTCATCCCGAATGAGGAGGGCGTTCGCTGGTTCGAGGAGATGTACGGCAGAGAACTCCGCAAGGATCACAGCGCGGACGCGAGTGTGCGCATGGAGCTTGAGCGAATTTTGACGGAGGTGGAGGGCGAGCCCCTCGGCGTGGAATACGCACCGCGTCGTGACGCCCCTTGGTACGACTTCTTGGCCACGACGCAGTTGGAAAAGGGGATTTGGGCGCACGATAACCCTGATGGCATGGACGAAGTCTTTCTACCAGGACAGCAGATGAAAGGCGATTCGGCGAGAGAGGAGCAAATGCGCGGGATCTTGTGCAAGCTGGGTAAGTGTTCAAGTTTGTTTGAGTGGACGTCGTGTTTACTATCTGTCGAAAGGCCTCCATCCCGGCGAATTCAAGTGCTACTATCTTTGATTACGACCTTCTGTTCCATTCGCATATGGACTCATTGTTACACGTAGAGTCCGGAGGGTGAAATATTCTGAATTTCTTTCCTCTACTCTGTTCGCCCGTACGATACCATTGTCTGTTCCATAAAATATCACCCTCCCATTCTGCAGGGAGAAAGCCAGACGGGTCTGTTGACAAGAATATGTCCAGATCTCGGGTCTTTGCGTGGCTTTACTGACGCTCTTCAATGGCAAACGTCGACGTAGCCCGAATTGTGGTGACTAACCTCACGTGGGTTTTTTGCTCCTTTTACCTCTTCTCCTTTTGCTCATACCGACGTTTTCGTTCAGGAGCCTACAACGGCAGTTTGAGATTGCACAGAAGCGGAATCAGCAGCTGAACGAGTTCGTGGAGGCGGCGAAGCTAACCCGGAACGCCTGGGACGTCGCCACGATGGCATGCATGCCTTCACGATGATTTTATGGCTTTTACGATCCACGCTAATATTGCACATATGCTCCGCCGAAGCTATCATTTGTGCTTCACCGTTCCAACTTGGATGAACGCCGAGGCTATGGTGGTTTTGATGCGTTCACTATCTAATACTCAATACAACCCGGACTGACTCAACTCATCTCAGATCCTTACCTGCCGATATGCTGAGGCCTTTCTCGCTCCGAAAGGCCCAACCTAGTGTTGTACGTGCTTGGTCTTCGTGTCCGCATGCCTTCGATTGACTCCCTGGATTCATTTCTTATTAGTTTCTATACACCTTCGCGTCGCCGCTGCAGCTTGAATCAAGGTTGAGAATATGCCAGTTCAATCTCAGGTGCGTTCGGTATCTAATGTCCAATATAGCTTCGACTGACTTGATCCTTTTCAGATGCTTGCTCGCGGGTCCTGCGAGGACACCGACGTGGCGTGCCTTCAAAGGGCCGAAGCCCGCATCGTAAGTTTGTTTTATCTTCGCATACTATGCACTGGATTGACTAGCTGTATTTATCTTACATTAGGTTCTACACACTTCGCTTCAACTTCGACTTGAATATTGCTTGCATAACATCGAATTTGAAGACAGGAAGCGGGACGACTTGAGAAAGAAGCGAGTACTTATACGAGGTGCGTGCGCTGACACGCCTACTCCGAGCTGACCTTGCCTCTCCAGTCCCCTGAGAGAGTCGACCCGGAGCTTCTACTCCGAGCTCGGCTCCGACAGCAAATCATGTATTGAAAATATGTGCATCGGTCTACAGTATATTATCCTTATATTAGGCCGACGCTGACTCTCGTATAGTATAAATCTCTATTAAGTTTGCTTAATCGATTCACGTCTCAATACCAATCAGTGTTCAAATATTGTTCTGTTCCACACAAGAATGGGTTGGGCTGGTCAGCTGCAGGGATAAACAACGTTGACCCACTGTTTTTAAGGAATGAGCGCTTTCTGGCTGTACCTCACGGGGCACGCAATACCCAAAATTAGATGTGGTCAGAATTTACATTGGGTGATGCAAATGCCGACTTGATTTCTCTCTTACTGTGTCAACTTTGTATCAATTTCTGGAAATTCAGATATGTCTAAACTGTCATTGCATGACACAGGGTTCCATCTTGAGAAACAATGATTTCCCGTCGAAATTGGTTCACTGTGAGTAATTGTTCAACTGGATGAGTTAAAAGCCTGCTGAAGTGGTGCAAGATAGCTGAGGCATTATTGCTTTTGGTGGAAATGGTTGCCTCTGTCCCAGCCTTCTAACGGATACGGAATTGCCCAAATCGAGGCTAACAAGTTGCAGTTGAAACGTTGACTGCAAATTTGAAGACATCCAAATTTCTGATATTACTGGGCGAGTTGTGTACTGGCAGAAAGTGCAAATGTATCCCCTTTGAACACACCTAATATCAACCGTATCCGTTGAGAACTGAGTGCTGGGTGTCGACAGTAAGGTTCAGTAGGACATCGAAATTATCTTATTTAAAAAATTTGATGAGTGCCATGATCAACCCAGCAGTACAACTAGCAGAAATGTCCAGAGAGCTTTTTAAAACAGCTTCTGCATACATATTTCACTAATCAGACAGCTGAATTAGAGATTCACCACAGAATTCTTAGAAAGGGAATTCCACTTGGAGAGCCTCGAACACTTGGGAACTCTTTGAATAAACTTATTTCGAAGAGCCCCAAGGGCAACTTGTTTTCCACTTAACATTGCTGCCAAGTCCATCAGGTAGCACCACAAAATATTGTGATGAGGGCGGAGGAGGGGATGCCACATGCCCATAGTAGCAACAGATGGAATGCTTGCATAAGTTGTAGTTGCAATTGGTAGTACCTATTCATTCCAACGTCGAATTTTGTCAAACTGGGATGTCGCCCAGATCATTCCCCCCAAGATACCCACCGAACTTCCCGTAAGTCACGTCCCCAGCCGCTTGCAAAAAATTACATGAATTTATGTACATTTAACACAGCGATCTACAAAGCTTCTTTGAGCAGCATGAGAATTCATGGTAGGAGTCAAAGTATTCACAATACCCACCTATAGATGAGGAGATGATATTGAAGTGAAACTTCTGCCGATCCATAATGAGGGGTTGAGCGCCAGCAAAATATGGTGTGCTTGACGACCGTTCCCACCGGCGAGGAGTCGTCTGAAACACCGAGATCGTTACATCGTTAGCATTGTATCCAGCACAACAGTGTCCATTGTATCCAGCGCAACAGTGCCGTCCCCATACGCCTCTTGGGATGCCACGGCACGAGCATGTAGAACCAAGTGGCAAGACAAAACCGACTGCATGACACGCAGTGGACTGTGAGTTCGTCGGTAAAGCACGGAATTTCACACTGCAGACACAAGAACATACGAATCGGCTATGAATTTTAGTCCGTCCTAAATGAAAGAACGGTCTGCAATTAGCATTAATGATGTGCATCATGGTGCGACTTACAAAGGTCTCGGTTTCAAGACTGACATCCACCACGAGGATCACTAAAAGGGCATCAGCAAAGGACTTTCGCATGACAGAATGAATCCGACCAAAGATGGCTAAGTAGAATATAATTCCATCACGGTAAAAGGTTGTCAAAATCCAGACTTTACGGAATGGCTTGGCCGAATGGCTTGTGCCCCTTAGCGGAGTTTGAATTTGGTGGGGCGGGCGTGGACGGCGTGGCTTGTGGTGTGGCTTGGCTTGTGCTCGGCTACACTCACAATCCTCACTGTAAGTACTTCATGCATTATTGTCTTTTGTTCCTCCTTATTATTCTGTTTCCTCTGTGGCCACCTTCCGAAGATACAGACTGCCCTCGTCGCCATCAGTGAACGCCGTGATCGTCGTCGAACATGTTTAACTTTCCCCCTGTCGCGACACATTGAAGATATATATGACAATACTCCTGTGTTATACTGTAACTAATCCAGAATGTACAACCATATGCCCGAATGTCCTCGGGATTATTATCCGCTTTAATGACTTTGTCTTCAGTGTTCACACACTTCATCAGCCTTTCAGCCTTCCCCCCTCACCTAATGCCGTAGCAATCATTCTGAACACACGCCTACTTAAAAATGCTCACGCCCACGCCAGACCCATGCCACTTCTTCGACATGTAAAGTACAGCCTATGTGCTCAACTACACTGATTGTTCCACCAAAACTTTTCAACCATCCTCACCTTTATTGTTCAGTGGCGTGGATCACTGAATCCAAGACAAGTTGAGAAAGGGCGTGCGGTCCGATGGGTCTTCTTATTTTCGCGCAAGCCATTCGGCTCAGCAAAATGGCCTGTTATGAATTTATGTGCCGTTGCTTCAGTGTTATATTTGTCTCTTACTTTCCAAACTGATATATAGGATGCATAAATACCCTAGAAAGATATTGGCTATCGTTCAACGAGCCAACCATGCTGACCTTTCGCACAATGGACGCAAGCCACTCGACCGGCTTGCGACACGTGACACAAGCCATTTTGCTCGGTGGCAGTGCACACGCCTGGGCAATTCAACCACATGAAGTATGGGCTCTACGAAATCCCGCACCATAAAATTTGTGGTCCCAGGTGAAATTTACTTCGAAAACAATCGATTTGTTGAGTTTTGCATTAAATTTTACTACCCCCAAGCTCCATCAGCATTAAAACTTGTCCGACCACGTAATACTTACCCGCAGGACACTACCGATGGAAGTTTAGACAATGCATGGCACTTAGATCGAAATTTGATCTACTATACCTGTGCATGCCCTGTTGGTAAATTAGCTTGTCTGATGCTAAGTCATTATATCACACCGCTGACAGCGATGCCGTAGTTTAATCCCCCTGAGTAGATCACCAATACCATGGGTTGACCATACGTCGCTTGGAGTGGTTTAGGCTTGAATTGTACGCTGTTTACTCATAAATCTCGGTCGTTAAGTACTAGTCTTAGTCAAGTGCTAGTTAGGTCAAGATCGGTGCCTGAGAGGTGAAGACTGATTAATAGTCATACCTTTCACTGTGCTGAACCACGGCAATATGATGTAGAACTATGTACAATGGGTTAAGCCAGCGGGCTTTCCCTGAAACTATGCCCTAGTCCGACATCACTCCCGGGTGACTGCCGAGACGTACCTGATTGCACCCAGCACCCGCGTTAAATGGCACAGACACTAAGGAAGGACTCAGGGGATGCCAGTGAATGCATGAGATGGAACACAGAACACTCTGTAAATGGGCAATGCGTGCAAGCCACTCCTGGTTTTTGGCTGGGAACAAGCTGGCGGAATGGCTTGCCAAGCCATCAAAATGGCTTGCAAGCCGAAAAGCCGGGCGTGGGCGGGTGATCCCACCTAAATCCACGCCCCCGCCCGGCACAAGCCATTCCGCGCGGGCGCAAGCCATTCGGCCAAGCCAAAAATGACACTCTCGTCAAAATCTGTGAATGACGATAGACCGATCTGGACAGCCAAACTGAAATCCATCTAAAGTGCGATGTAAAAAATAAAAATTTGGTAGGTCCTACATGTGTGGATTCCCTTCCAAAGAGTTAACAGGACGATGACTGGATGGAAAGCGGTAAGACTTTTGAGATCATTTCACAGTCCGTCTATCTTACTAGTCTCTCCAATGAGGAGTGAGAAATAACATACAGTCCCAATATTGGTTGGACTGTCGAGGTCGCATGAATTGGCGGGAGACATCGCGACCGCCCCTGGCATGATATGAGAACTCATACTTGAAAATAAGAGGTGAAAGGAAATTAACTCACTCAAGGATTCCTTCCATTTAACCAAAGCCCATATATTTACTCCCCCGATGGCCTTTGCCGAAATCAGTCAGAGAAATGCAGAAGATAATGTCAAGGAACGACTCACAAACCACATAGCAGTGAGGAAGATGAGCAAACTTAGCGATTTCTCGTACAAGGCGTACGTTCTAATGGTCAATATCACTGTCCAAGATTCAGTCCCGATATTTTCGGATGAGCGATACTGGACCAACACTCAGTAATGATGGTCCCCACAACAGCGAATACTGGGAGAGGTTCAGCCGGACTCCGTAATATTGTGATCCACGAACTCACTTCGGACAAAACTTGTCACGATCTGGCACGTCGTCGGATTAACAAACAAATATGTGCGAACTGGGAAGTTCAAGTCACTTTGAAGTCAGAAGCTGGACGTCAGAATTCAAACGTACTGTGGACGGCAAGTGCGGTATCGATGAAGGGGCTGTACCTTGCCCACAGATACAGGCACTTCACCGGACTCCACGGGTATTTCCAGACAAACCGATACTTGAAGAGCCATTCAAAAATCTTCATGACGAGCAGCGCCGATATGCATACCTCCTGGTCGATGTTCAACAGAGTATCATAAGTCTACAGAAGTCCATTAGTCCTGATGTAGCGATATCGAGATTTGAAGGAGTCCGACCAGAGCAGTCAACATCCCAACTGAACAGTTCTCAGTGTACGGCATACGCTTCGTGAATGGGTCCTACCGTCAACACGCTGAAAGGCGATCGTCAGTTAAGGTCAAGGTGAGATCGCACTCGGCAACGCACGGAAACAAGCTGAAGATCGTAGCTGGCAGATCCAAGGACGGCGTCCATGACGCACCAGAGGGAACGAAGCGGATTGCGTGAGCTTGAAGCCCTGAGGTGCAGGTGCAGGGTAGGGGGTCACCGTCCCAACGGGCAATTTAAGGGTGTTCGGGGTAGAGTCGTACACCTCTTCAAGGAAGATGATCAAGGAAGATGATCAGAAATGATGAGATGGTGGAACATTTACTTGCAACCCCTATTGGATACTACACGCGGAGCACGTTGACACAGGCTGTCGAGTGCTGCTTTCCGCACCGAATCGTGCCGCTAATCAAGCGTTCGGCATAGACATAGCCGCCATCAAGGTACCTCATTCTACTGCGAACATCTTATTCGACAGCAAATATCAATAAATTGGAAGCGGATCTCCCACGAACGTTAATCTGCTTCCCGTCATGGCTGGTGAAGAAGGGACTTTCTGAGTTTCCGACAACCAAATATGTCTGAAAAAGCTTTTCGGTGAAATATAGTATTTTTAGTAAGTTGGTTAGGATCTTGTCTATTTTTTGCACGTTTACCCACCTGCGGACGAGGATGTAACGGCATCCTGGCGCATGGACGTTGTCCATGTGAAACCATCGGCAACAATCCCCGGGCGGAAAGTGCAACCGATTGCTGACTGCTAGTGTGTACCATAGAATTTCTTCTCTTCACCTGCATAGATAGAGTTTTGTTTATATATCCCGCGGCAGACTTTCCTCCGATGGGGAGTTGTTGTGTCAGAGCAATGTCAGAGCATTGTCGGTTGAGATTAATGCAAATTGAGTGACGTTTTTCAAGCCTTCACATCAGTGCGTCGGAGCGGCATTGGAGCGGCAAAATTTGAGGTCCGAGAAGATTACATACATGGCTGTGCGATGGATGGAATTTGTTGCCAGGAGCACGAGCACGGGATATGATGCCGTTGTGAGAGTAGGCGAAGTCGATTGAGTAGGACGCGTTTTGCGGTAAAGGCTACGGTGGTAGAAGGCATTGGTCCTGTTTGGATCGGAAGTTGTGAACAATACAATGAGCCTCAGTCGCACGCAGTAGTGTAAGACTCATATATTATATACCTGCGAACAATACAATGTAAGCTACAGGTACGGGTGAAACTCCCTCTTTATAAAATTACGACCTTCTGTCTGTCCGAAGCTTGTTGATCTCCGCCTTCTCCGCTGATTGATTTCCTTGCTGCCGACCCCTCTTTAGACTTTATCAAACTGGTTGCCGCTCATTCCACCAATCGGCACTGTTCGGAACACATGCCGCTGTGAGTCCCGCACAATCAGCTCCATCATTTCTCTGTTAAAGACACTCCTGTTACTATCGAGTCCGTAAGTAGTAATTCCTGGATACTTTAGTATCTAGGTTCTACATAGGGTTGTTTTGTCCACCTTTGACAGTTTTTCCCACCCCCATATGGGGAAATTATTTCCTTTTGCGGTCGAGTCGCGTTATAAGCCCCTTTTTTTTTTGAAAAAAAATGTGTGCATGTTGTTGAGCTGGATACAAAGTCTTGGATGGTCCAAGTAGTAAGAAGTTTTGCTCTTTCAGTTTGAACTACCAGGTGTGTGAAGTAATAGATAACTGAGTAGCAGTGAGCCTGTAGAGGCATCCTCTGTGCGATGTAAAAAATATCTGTATGTGTTAATTTCAGAAAAAAAAATAGTTCTTTCCTTTCCAAGAAGGAGGATTGCCTGCGCGGTCCCAAATTGTATTGAATACATAGCCTATCTCAGTTTTTCCTGGAACCTCTGCGACAGCGGTAAGCTGATAACCTGAGCACAGTCCCAAAATAGCCTTGACTCGATGTGCCGGCAACTGTTTCTTAATATCTTCCCTTTGCTAGATCCCTTCCTTGTTTTACATACTCATGGTCGAATAGTACACAAAGCAATCCCGAAAAAAACCAGGAGCATAGAGGCACAGGGAAGAGAGGGGAAAAGGAAATCTTTAAATTTAGACTGGGGAAATATTATGTAATATAAGAACAAAGGGACGCGATCAATTTGTGCAACGCCGTGGCAAGTGTCGTTCATACGCCATGAACCCACGGTCATGGCACTTGCCTGCAGTGTTAATCCACCATTACTCCGTCAATTCTCATCCAATTTCTATAAAATAAATTTACCTCGGAGGTGGTCCCATGGCACACGTTCCATGGCGAGAAAAAATGGTTTAATCCCGAAATCGGGGTACTGTGAGTCACTCCTCGATTAAACGGGTAAAGGTCACGCCCGCAGCGGCCAAGATCGTTTTGACCAAATCCCTTAACACAGCTAACAACATACAGGTGAAAACAAACAGTGCAGATTTCACGAACCTAAATATTTTATATTACAACATGAATTGGGTATGGATGGAAACCCCTGCTTAAACCCACTCGAACGCCGTCAGAATCGAGGTAATTGGGTTAGAAATGAACGAGATAGGAGCCTGGCAAGTGACGGGATCAAAAATGATCTTTTCATTCTAAATTTAGCGAGTGTCATCCTCTCTGCAAACAGCTGTAAACCAATGTCTGCCTGGCTTTTTGTGCTTAGGCAAAAAGAACCAGATAACTCCAGGATATCCCTGTATCAATTCGGGGCCATGTTGAATTTTTGGGGGCTGTCACGCTCCAACCTGGGCCGTGTCGAAGTGTCGAATAGGTTCCGGATGTTACGTGTTACCCCCTCCCCCCCTGTGAAATAATACAGTAATGGCACTCATCAATTTTGATGTCTCATGCTGAAATAAATCCATGTCTATCTATAATTGCAACACATAATCCCTCCATAATCCTCTACTCTGACTGCCCCTATTGCTCATAAATGAACCATCACATGTCTCC
Organism: Mycena epipterygia; assembly: GCA_029281465.1. Classification (NCBI taxonomy): domain Eukaryota; kingdom Fungi; phylum Basidiomycota; class Agaricomycetes; order Agaricales; family Mycenaceae; genus Mycena; species Mycena epipterygia. Next base: position 844,571 of record JARJCQ010000053.1, on the reverse strand, counting down.
TTGGCAGACTGGCATCTGGTGGCACCGCGAGTTTGAAGCTGAACACTGGACTGAGCGATGCCCTTGGGATGTCAGAAGTTATTTATGACAGCTCAAGAGGTGGTTCACTAGGTTCTTGGGGCATGGCTGTTGAAGGTAAGTGTAATTTCATTTTCAGAGAATCAAAAACGGTGCATGTCAAGGTTTTCAGAAAGTGCTGCAACTTGACAATGGTGTCCCGATTCCATTAACTATTCCCACTCCAGGCCTCCGGTTCACCATTACGCTATCCTCCTCAATTTTTTCTTTCACCAGATCAATGCAGAGAGGGGCGAATTGATTACTTACTTTGCTTACAGCTATGTCATTGCTCACCGGACAAGAGTGTGGTAAAGCAACAAGGAATTTCATGCACAACTCAGATACTTACTTACCATCTGTTGCACAGCTGAACATCCAAACGTCATACTAGCTGAGCTAACTTGCACCACGACCAGTGTGGAATTTCGGCTCCAGTCGGAATGTTCCAAGCGAGGGGGATTAAAATAGATTGGGTTACAAACCAGTGAGGCTTGTACTACAGGTGAGCTACCTTTATATATGCGTAGCTAAATCAAATAGATAAGGAATATCAAATATGATAGCCAACATGAGTCAGACTATGAAATAAAATTGAGAAGGCATGGCAACAGATAACAAACCGCATGCTCGCCATATGTAAACCACATGGTCAAGCTTGTATTTCCAACAACCAGGGTGCCAAAGTCACAGCCATCCCGAGTCAAAGTTTAGCTTGATTCCTACACACCCATGTGAATAAAAGGAATCCACCGTTCATAGGGAACTCCTTCATCCCGCATCTTTCTGACAGCTAGCTGCAGTGCTTTTGCAGTATCAGTAGTCTTTGGTGTGTTGTTCTGACGAAACAAGTATTTGTAGATGGTCTCTGCAATACCTGGGCCATCACTGTCAAGCATGGACCACAGTGTGCCGATTGCACTCCGAAATCCTGCAGCAATGAACCCCCCACATAAGTGAAAGGATTCATTGATGAGCTGCTCATCTCCCATAGCAGTTTGGCATGCAGCAAGATAGACAAACTCCGCACGGGAGAGAGGCATCTTCATGATGGTTTCCAGGTCGAGGAGACCTCCATAAAATTGAAGACAGCTCTTTGGGGGATCAAGTAAGTTCTGTGTCCCATGGCAAGCCAGATGCACCCATTCACATTGCTGGAGCTGGGATGTCACTGCTTGGACCGTTGCTTGTTCCCCAATAAGGCTCTCGGAAATATATTTTCCAGCAATGCCCGCAACAATGTTCATTTCGTTCTTCACCCCAGGAAGCTCCATCTGTCCCCATTCCCCACTATGTGTTACCCCGACCAAAGAAAGCTTAGGTGATGCTGACAGCGAGAGACCTTGTGCGGCCAGGAGGCTACTAATGGTGGCTATATATGAGCCAACAAATTGATCGGAAGGAGCAGCCGCATGGAGTGGAAGTCCTGTAAATGCTCCAGTAGGATTCCACCACAGTCACCCATCAAAAACATGATTCTGATGCAGGAACAGTGGATGAGAAGAGGCAAAAATATAACATGTTGACTCACCTGTTTGAGGGCCTGATAAATGGGACCCACAACATTCTTCTCAAGCCATGTTAACAGATCTTCAAAACTGGCCTGAACTGGTTTGAATATAGTTGTTTCAGGGCCTCCAAAGAGGCGAGTAGAATTTGAGTCCCTGCTTCTGACACTGCATCTGTTCAGAAGCCGTTTGAGCATTCTTTTTTGATATTCAAGTTCACTGAGTGTAACCTTCGGAAGTGGGACATGAAGTGGATCTGTTTTGTGGTTGAGGATGATAATGCAATCACAATGACTTTTGTGTGAATTGAGAATGATGATAGGTCCATGTTCAGAAGCCTTGCGAAGAACATTATATGGTTTCGGAAGCAGGAGATTTTCAAAGCCAGGACGCATGCGAATCTCAGTAAGCAATTTCTCCCTCTCAATTGCGAGCTGATGAGGATTCTGTGAGGTTCCGGTATAAAGTTGTAGAGAAATCTCCTGCAATTTTGAGGCCTCTGTTTCAGGAAGACTCCCAAGATCTGGTCTCAATTGCAACAGTCGCTGAAATGCAGTTGCTAGCCCTTGATCAAGAAACTCGATCGCAAGTGCTAGATTGTGATGATCAATGCAGGCAGCTATGGCATCTGAGGTTGTTTGTGCAATGTCAATTCTTGTAATTTCTTTTTGACGGGCAGATAATGAGTTTCCTATCCATAATGTCTGTGGAAGCAGAGTGAACATGCTTTTGTATGCCTTGAACAATTCTGTTGTGCAGATCTCTCGTGCTAGAGAAACCCATTTCGAGCCTGCAATCCAAGAAATTGATGCCCTCTTAGTTGGTATTTGGAATGAAGCACTGTAATTCGAAAATGCAGCATTAAGATCATCCAAGTTTCCAGATATTGTGTATTGTGTTGCAAATGCTTCTGCCAAGACGTGCAAGCAATGTACATGAAATTCATGTTGTTGAAGTCCTGTCCTCACTGCTGCCTGAGCATTATGCAGGGCACTTTCCAGATGATCCAGATTCCCAAATCTTTGATACATCTTTACGCGTATCACTGCAACACGATAATATCCTCGTTTTATGTGGGGGTAATTTGCCGGCATTAATTTCAAGGCCATGTCAGCAGATTCTGACGCAGATAAAAGGTCCTCTTCAGCATCAGACCTTGCGTATCGAAGATTAAAGCTCTCTGCCAGATCATTCAAATAGCTCGGAACAGCCGGGTGACCATCTGGCAGTAATTTTATAGCTTCTCGAAAGTGTTGTATTGAGGAGTCACTGTCCTGGATGTCCCCAAGTCTGAGGAACCGCAGTCCATAAGAGATTGCCAGCACATTCAACCAGCGGTGGTGGGCTTGATGGCCATCAGATAGATTGTTTGTGACAATGTGAAACTTTTCCACTGCAAGTTGGAGATCATTCAAGTCGCCTAGCCGGTTATAGCGCTGTATAAGGATATCTCCTTCCCTAGGCAACAGGCGATGAAGTAGATTTCTGTCACCCTTGGTCAAAGCTTTTGCCTTTTGAATTATTTCATGAGCCAATTCCAGATCTTCTAGTTGTCCAGACCTGTTATATCGTAGAAACAATGCATCTGCTTGCCCAAGCAGATATCCAGGCAGATCTGGGTCCTCTTCAGATAGAATATCCGCTATAGCTCGATATTTCTGTAGACATGCTTCTACCTCCTGTAGCTCCCCTAGCCTCTGGGCTCTGGCATTAAAACATAATCCAAAACCCGCCAGATTGGGCACCATAACTGAATGACCTTCTGGTATCAACCTCCTTGCCTTCTCCAAGTTATTGAATGCAGCTTGAAAATCCTGTATATCAAATGCCATTCCATATTGACAGGCAAGCAATATTCCCAGCCGCGTGAGCCTTTCCGGGTAGCTTGGGTGATCTTCAGGTGTTATATTGATTGTGCTTTGGGTCGTCTGTATCGCCTTTTTTACATCGTGTATGCTTTGGAACGCCCAGATATCTATAATGCTTGATTGAGAGGGTCATACCGCAGAAGAAATCACCTTACATTCGGGTGACAGCCTTGGAAGTTCTGGTCCTTCTTCTACCATGCGGTGAGCAGATTCGAGGTTTTCATCTGACTGGTGCCTTTTCAAAAAATGACTGAGAGAACAGTAGAGCAACCTCTTACAGATATCTGAGACATGTTTTCCACCTTGTAAATCCGACGAGCTCTTCGGATAGATAGAAGCTAGAAGGGGTCTTACTCATGCTCCCACTGAGGGTTTATATAGCAACACCGGTGCCACTTGATATCCGACGCTCTTCGGATAGATAGAAGCTGGAAGGGGTCTTACTCATGCTCTCACTGAGGATTTATATAGCAACACCGGTGCGGTGCCACTTGATATCAGTCACACTGCCAGATGATCACATTGATCCTGGGTTTTTTCGTACCTTTTCTCCGTAGATATCTCTCACTCCAACGTTGGGAGGAGAGTTCTGTGCGTCGGAATGTTAGGCGGCGGTTATAAGTGAGCATAGTATGGTAGATGAGATCTGGCTATACATATGCGCGGTGTCACCCATCCCGGTGCCCGCGCCGGAAATATTCCATGACGCCGTCATAAAAAGACCTGTAATAAAGGCGATGGTTCACACGATCTGTCGGAGTCGCTTTCCGGGAAGACCCCGGAATATAAGTACCCTGGGAGGCCGGGTCCGGCGCCGGACAAGATTTTGACATTTGGCTTCCAAACCTAGATCTCGCACGGACAAAATGGGGGGACAATTAACCTTCTCGCGTTATAATATGGTGCTGCCCCGACTCCTGTAATGTCTTGTCAGAAGAATGATATCTCAGACTGTAGTGCAGGGTGCCAATGGGCTGCTAGTATGCCCAAGGTTTCCAACGGGCACGAGTGTGAGCTGCCCCAGCTGCATCTTCTTCTTTGTAAAATTTGATGTGATTGCCCCCCAAAGCTTCTCAAACTCAATCATTTCCCCTCAACCCAGGGTGGTCCGCTCCCCCAACTCCACATCGGCTTCGAGAACTATTGCACTTTGGCAGCCCCGGCACAATCACCTCACTTCTTCACACACACTCCAGTCAGACCTTCACTCACGGAAACATTCAATCGGACTTACAATATGTACCTCTAAACGTGAAGTGGGAAAGTCGAGATTCCCATCTAACAATTCGCAGCCCAGAAGCAGCCCGTGGTAGTAAATGGGCGCAATACGGCTCTTTCTTGGCTTACTGGGAGCCCAAGACTCGTCATTTCCTCCGGTATGTTTGCAGGCTGCATTGCTTCACTACAATGGATGCATTCCTTCGAAGCCAGGCCTAAGGGCGACAGCTGTCAAATAAGTTGGCAGCATGATCCAGCTATCAACGTGCAAGGCAGCTTCGACTTCGACATCCACCCATCTTGGTTCTTTGTCGGAGGCTCAGAATGCGAGCATTAGAGATCTTGAAAATTCGACCTGAGGGTGGGCTTGAGCTCCGCCAAATTCCTGAACGCTCAATTGGCCAGGCTGTGTATACAGCCAGAAGTTTTCAAAAATCGATAAACCCATGGTTCCTTGCAGCTCCGGTCCGGCTCCATGTCAGAGCGCCCGTCACATACCTTGTCCGGGTGGAACCGAGGATGATTGTGCCTTTGAGGCAGCAGACAAAGCTCCCCCTTTGTCTGCCTATCAACCTTTGTCAGCTGTCTTGCCAGGTGCCAACTGCATTAAACGCACTTGGTTTCTGGGTGCGTCAATCCTTGTCCGCGGTGTTATATATTGTTCAAAGTCATACCTATTATCGCACTCTCCAAGCTGTAGACTAAGACAAACAAAGGACGGCGACCACAACGTACATGGCGCAAGAAAATATGAATGACTGGGTGTGCGTATATGTATGTGATATGCCGGCGCGCTTCCTCCGCGAGCTGGAACCACAGCCCTCCGCATCCACATTTGACGCAGCCCGGGGGGCATGCCTCTCCCCACCCGTTGGCTTAAACGCCTCCCTCGCGCACGCGCCCCCGTAAAGCTGTCGCTGGTGGCGGCGGGACGCGGTGCCCAATGTCCGCGATAAGTGCACGTGCTCGAGGAGCTCCGCCTGGTCGCGGAAAACGGTGCGCATGTCCGTGGTGAGGGCGGGAGGGCGCGGGGCAGGGATGGTGACGGTAACGAGGGAGGTCCACGTGTGGTGGCGGAGCCAAGCGCGCTCAGGCGCTCTCGCATCTCGCTCAGACGGGCGCGTTCCTCCGAGATAGCAGCGCGCACTGCGACGAAGAGCTCACGCGCAGCGTGCTCTCGCCGTTGTTGTCCGAGGCGAAGAAGAGCTCGTATTGGGTCATTGGCGCCTGCCAACGCGCAAAGTCGGGGCTCATTTACCCCGCGCGGGGCCTTCGGAGGCGAAATTATGACTGAGTGATCCGCTGCAAGCGGTGCGAGCGGGCCAAGGATTACTGGAGTGGCGGGCGGTGGACGCGAGGGTGACGCGGCGGAAGAAAGATGAAACGGAATGGGGAGGTGCAGGTGAGAAACGAGATGAACGAGGTCGAGGGGAGGATGAACGAAGGAAGAACGAGTGAGAGGGAAAGAAGGGGACGAGAGGAAGGAAGGGGATGGGGATGGGAAGACCCCGGGCATGGCGGAGGGTATATAAAGTATGGACGCTACAAGCTTCAAGGCTCGGAGGGAGATCGTGGCAGGAAAGAAAGATGCCCTGCACGGTGCAGAAGGGGGCGAACGTTGACGCGGGCACGAGAGGTAAGAAATACGACACGGACAAGCCGGGTGGAATACGAAGAATGGTGCAAGGATATTCCACATCTCGGGTGGCGTGTCGCATGTCATACGTCCCAGAATGCGAAGGAGAAAAATCCATGAGGGAAGCCACCCATCTAATAGCCGCCCCGCCGCGCTCGGCCCACACGACATCCCGACATCCTTCCCCGCTGCCTTCCCCGCCAGCGCCATCCGGTGCGCCCCAAACGGCAACGCCGGCGCATCCAGGAACCACAAGTAATCATGCGTGGGCCGCGGGCGTCCGCGGTGGGAATGGCGGTATGCTGGAGTCCGAAGGGGGGTCTAGAGTGAGGGTGCATCAGTAAGGTGTCGTGGGGGGGATACAGCGAGACGAAAGTGAAGAGGGCAAGGAAGAGGGCGGAAGGAGGCGGCGCGCGAGGTATAAAGGAATGAATCCCGCGGGTTCCGGGGTGCGGAGGTAGAAAGGAAGAACGAGGAAGTACAAAACACGACTCAAAAAAAAAACGCCTAAAAAGGAAGGTCCCGAAATAACCGGGTCGAAATAAAGTCGAAATGAAAGTATACTGCGTCGGGAGGGGGGAAGGGTCAGGACAAGGTGTGATAGAAGGAGTAAGGATGGTTCAGATGGGCGAGGGAAGTGTGGAGGTGTGGAGGAAGGGACGTGGAGGAATGGTGAAAAATTGGAAGGAGCAAGAATACGATCGAGCAGATCAAAGGCGGGCTGATGGCGTGGAGTTGCGTAGCGCGGGGGAACGAAGGGAATACACGAATATACCAAAGAAAGAAAAGCCTCCGAAACGAAAAAAGACGATAGAAATAACACTCACTCCCCACCCTCTGCAGCGCCGTCCTCAGCATGCACCCCCACCCCATCGCTCGTCCACCCCCCAACCTGCATCGCTCGTCCACCCCTTTTGTGTCCCCGCCTCCAGCGGCCACCACCGCTTCGGCCGCTGCGTCGCCGTTCCCCTCCTCCCCGGCCTCCACCATTCCCTCCGTCGCCTGCACTGCTGTTACTGGCTCCCGTCTCAGTGCTCGTGGTACTCGCGGTGCTCAAATGGCTCCCCCCGCGACGCACCGCGCCCCCTCCCCTCTATGCGAATGCGAAGGCGACCCATACGACGACGCGCTCGACACCGACCCATCGTTCTGACTCTTCTGACTCTGCGACAGCGGCGGATTCCCGCGGGTGTGATTATTGGGGTTGTGGGGATTCGCGGCGACGAACAAAGGCGGGGGCAGGGACACGAGCGAGGACAAGTCGCGGATGGGCTCGAACCGCGGTACGTGCACCACACCTGTGCGTAAAAGGTTTGTGGAATGCGGGTGGTGCGAATGGGAGGATTTGGTAGTAGAATGTGCATGCTGGGCGCCGCGCCGCTCGTCCTCGGGGCCCCACCCGGGCAGACATATGCCGAGGAGCCAAATCTCCTAGGATCCTGCGCGCTGCGGTTTGGCGCCGCGTTCCGTCTAACAAATACCGCACCGCCTTATCCAATAAGGCTTTCCCCGCGCGCCCGCCCTCGCTCTTTCTTGAAATAGACGTCGTCGACGACGCCAAAGCAGCAGCAGTGCCCGTGCTGTGGCGTAATGCACCCGAACCCGTCGCTCGTACTGCCCGCCAGATGGGCAAACCACCCGCTCAGGCACGCAGCGGCGTCCCCGCCCCCCAACCGGCTCGGCGACCACGCAAGCTGCAGCGTCTGTGTCGATGCCCGTAATTGCTTTTATGCCCTGAAGACGAGGGCGGCGGCGATTGGGAGAACAAAAACCGCCGCTCCGAGCGTGTGCGCGGGCGCGTGATCCCGCCTCCAGCACTGTATGCGCTCAGTGGGCTCCCGGGCGGCCGCACGTCATCGAAGTCAAATTCATCGCTCCCGTTGGCAGTGTGTCCGCCCTCGTGTAATGTAAGCAGCTTCGCCGCGCTGGGCATCGTGCACTCTACGTACCGAATGTGCTGCTGCTCGTGCTCACGTTGGCGGGAGTCTTTGTCGAGGCCGAGGAAGCGTCGCCCGCCGCTCAAGCGGGATGTAGAGGTCGATGCAGCATGGAAGGAGGCGGAGGATACGGTAGAGGGTGGGCGGTCAAAGGAGAGCTACTGGGGGCGGTCCCGCTGAGCTGCGATTGCAGGAAGAGCCGGCGGCGGAGGTGGAAGTGGAGGGGCGGCAATGGAAAGGAAGAGTTAAGGCTAACGCGGTGTGTGCCCGTATTTGGCTGCCTCCTTGATCTCCGGTCTAGTATTCGGTCCGATGCTTCTTGCTTCCAAAACGGCCCTCTAACGTGGCTTTCATTCCCCTGAACGCAACAGCTTCTGACATTTGCGTTGTCCCTTGGCTGTCGACGGGTGGCGGGCCGATAATATTAAGTCTAAATAATCATTGAATAATCACCTATCTGAATGCACCGTACGCGGAAAATAAAAATATTCTATGTCTCCGCATGATATATAAATGGAGGGATTTCCCTTTCAACTTTGTAGTAGAGTGAGATTTATGTTGAAGAAACGAAAGTCGAGTCAAAGTGGTATGTACTCAAAACTTGCTCAAACCAAAAATGTCATCGGATCCGACTCCGGTAGCCTCGGGAACCGAATTGCGCTAAATTTGGGAGGCGGATCGCCTAACAACGGAAGAAAGAAAGTACCGTAATTAGGGCAAGGAACAGGCACACATTCGACGGAACCGAATTCATAATACCTGTCAATCATAAGTGCCATGTGCGTGTACGTGGACTCGATATTCCAACAAAATTTTGATCTAGACAATGTTGCCGCCACTCGGGATTGAACAGTAAGTCCTCGCAAACGCGCAGGGAATTCAATCTCCTATAAAAATTTCATAAAGACTACAAACTAATTAAACTAACAACGGAAAAATAAAAGTACCGTAATTAAGGCAAGGAACAGGCACTGATTCAACAGCGGGCCTTGTTCAACTTTCTGCATTTGCTCGAGTCTTTGTATTAGCGAGCAGCGGCAAATATGGGCTTCGAGCTCAAAGATCTGCGACGGCCCTGACCGTTTGACATCTCTGCTTCCGTAAAGTACCTCGACGGCGACCTCGGCCTTTGATAACGTGAAGGGATTTTGACGTCGGCGTTGTGCACCCCGACTTGCCTTGAACACGCTTGACGTCGGCTTCGCTCCGCCCGTTTCAAATGATGTTCCTGCTTTCCCCTGCTAAGAGAAATTATTTGATATATAAAGACTTTGTCCTCCTGCTGAGACTTTATCGAGAACCAGTTGCTCATCCCCATCGACTACCATGGCTTCCATCTGCCTCATTTCGCTCCTTGCTTTCTCTACCGCTGGTACTCTGGCGCAATCGCTAACCACGAAGGTGGTAACATCAACTCCTGTTCCAAGTGAGGTTGTGTTCGTCACCACTGCATGCTCGGCCACTTGTCCTTCGACCGATACGGTGGGCAATGCGCTCATCGAGGGCTTTAGCTGTGGAAATACATGCATCTTCTGTCGTTGGAACTGGGTAAGTGACCTCTTGCTGACGTATCTGAAAAGAACTCATATTTCCCATGACTTAGCCCGGGGGAAACCATTTTGCTCAGTACGATACGGTGCGCATAGTGGCCATTGATCACCCAGAATGTATAGTATACTGAGAGGAACTCCACAGACTACTGGCGCAGTCACATCTCCGATCGGTGTAGCCGCGAACCCTTTGCACGCAGCTGTCACTTGCGGTACGAGCACCTCGACGTCCATCATCTACCCAAGTCGTACAACTGCGGTCGCTACGAGCACGCCAACACCAGGAGAAATTGTCAGTACCACAACGACGTGCTCATCTATCTGCCCTCCGACCGACAATTCTGGCAATGCGCTTATCGAAAGCTCTAACTGTGGAAACAACTGTATTTTTTGTCGCTGGAACTGGGTGCGTCAATATCGTCCAGGCATTTAGCGCTAGGACTGAGCGTTCTGTTTTCCAGCCCGGGGGAAATCACTTCGCTCAATATTTTGTCGTCAGTATACATTCTCATATCGGCGTTCTCTATGCTCAGTTGTATACAGGACACCGGCGCAGTTTTCTCGCCCCTAGGCGTGGCTGCTAATCCCAGCATCGCCGCGGTTGCATGCACGACCGCCGCCGCCACTTCCTTCCTGCCGACCTCTACCTCTACTTCCAGCTCAGCGTCTGTTTCATCCACCCCGACAACTTCAATCGCCAACGGGTGGCACACCGCCATCCCATGCGCGACCGACACTCCTTCCCGTATCCTCACCAACGCATACATCACAAACTCCAATACCAACACTCCCTTATCTTGCACTCAGAAGTGCTTCTCTCTCGGCTTCACCTACGCGGGCGTTGAGTATGGTGATGAGTGCTACTGCGGCGCAGGTCTTGCCTCCGATGTCTCCGCGGCCAACGTCTCTGACTGCAACATGCCGTGCGCCGGTGACACGACCATAACCTGCGGAGCCGGTTGGCGTATGCAGGTTCGTCCACCTACTGTCGCCGTCCATCATGTTTTTGCCTAACTCCCCTTCGTCTAGGTGTACAACACCACGCTCACGCCTCCCGCCAACGTTGCACCATCCGGCTGGACACCCTACGGCACCACCGGTTGTGCCCAAGACTCCGCGAGCCGCGTCTTCGCCAACAGCGTCAGCGCCGGCGACGCCCTCGCCACGACCAACACCCCGGCTACCTGCATGTCGTACTGCGGCAAATTGGGCTACTCCATGTCCGGTGTGGAGTACATGTCCGAGTGCTACTGCGGCAACGCTTGGGCGAACGGCACGCCTCCGCCGGTCATTCCCCGGTCATCATGCAACATGGCGTGTTCTGGTGCACCGGGGACGACGTGCGGCGGGTCTTGGGCGATACAGATTTACGTTGCAGGGTCTAGCTAATTTCATAACTAATCATGAGTCGTTCTTTCTTCGTTCGGTCATACAGGCAACCTACGTTATTCTGTCGTTAATGGGTTTTTCTAGCTTATTTTAGAACTAATTATAAGTCGTTCTTTCCTCGTTCGGTCTTACAGGCAACCTACGTTATTCTGTCTTTACAGCTGTTGTATATCTAATAGCACTCCCCTAAATTTTATAAATTTGATCTCGCACTTTCCTGCCGGCGGTGCTCACTCAATGCCCAACGGATTCATTCAATTCTAGGTGCATTTGAGAGGATATAGTGGGCGCTTTCCGTTCATACCCCAGTCACCTCATTCCAGCCAAAATTTAGATTCTCCAAAAGTTGCACTGGGTCTTTTCAACTGCATTTTGTACGGCCCATTTCTCCACGGATTTGGTACAGAATTGGGTGGTTCCGGATCGATGAGGAAGCTGGGACCACGGCAACCATTCGTGTCATGAATAATAATGCCACAGCTATCTTACACCCCTCCGGAGGGCTTTTGATCGATTGATTGGAACAATGGCTCACGACAAACCCATTTCACGGGGAAAGCATTTTCTCACTGAATGGAATGCTGTGCCGTGGGACAGCTTTTCAGATGTCTATAGAAATCGATGCAGAGTTGACAGAGTAAGAGGGAAATCAAGTTGATATTTTAATCGCTCAATGCAAGTTGTGACCTACGTTCTCTTCTACTGAGCAATGATGTGTCAGAACGTTGAGCTGTATGACCGATCCGGATCATTCCCACGTCAAGTACATAGACGGGACGAGGAACTGGAGGTTACCGAAAGCCTGGCATGACAACGTGTTAAGGATTGAGGGCAACTGTCAGTGTCCTGACAACCTTTCTGCGTCTCGGTTGTCCTGGAACATCTTCCGTAATCCCGGCGTCGCAAGTACGCGAACGTAATGTCTCCACTTTATACCTGCCGGTCCAATATTCAACAGCGGTCAGTGAGATGGTACACAGCTCACTTACCGCTATTTACCGCTACATCGTTCTCTAGTTTGTGACAGGTTCAGTACCTCCTGATAGCACACCACTCCCTGCGTTCTCAAGTGCGTTATATCTATAGCATCAGTCCAGTGAGCGCGACTTCGGAGAATGCGCACAAGGCCTACGAGTCAGTTGACTGACATACAAATTTTTGAGCTTTCCTGTGCTGAAATGTGTGACCAAGGAGGCGCGTCGGGAACGAGCGGAAGCTCTGGCATGGAACGCGTTGCCACGACGATCTACTTACCCGCTAGCGGCTCTCCGTCGGGTATCAGAATTAGTCAGATGTTCGAGGAAGAGTGTAGGCGCGGAGATAGTGAGGTGAAAGAAGGAGGCCTTTCTTTTGAGTGGATGTTGCACGGCTGTCGGGGATGTCGAAAATAAACTGAACGTGCGCCTCTCGAACCCAATGCTCGATATGGAGGGTCAGCTGGGGAAAAGGCCCCGGTCTTCGAAATGCGCGTTTAGTTCACTTCATTTTCTTTGTCTTTGTTTTTGGCTCAAGAAGATCTTTGGTTCGATTCTGCCAAGAGATTTCGTTTTCAATTTTAGCTCATGCAATTATTGTTGTTTAACCTTCCTTTATTCAATCTCCCACAATGGATGGCCTTCGAGCCGTCATTGCTTGCATGCTCCTCTATTGTAAATACTTTTGTCTCATGTTCGGTTGTTGCTCTCACAAATGTTAGGCATTCAATTTCGTTTTGACTGTACATTTCCTTGGGTGCCGTCAAAAAGCCCAGATTGGGTCTCTTAGCTGTTCCCAAATGCTGATGTCAATACAAACGGGTAGATACGGAAAAAGAAAACATGTACATACGAATGTCAAAATCATGACACGAACGTCGAAATCACGACATCTGCTCAAGATCCGAGGGAAGGGAAAGGAAAGGAAAGGAAATGTATAACCGCTGTGGTCCCTCAAAGGAACGTATGAGTGGTGTCCTACGAACACCGGCCTCTACAGTGTGCGCTACAGTTCTCTTTGATATTGCGCTATCGGACTTGTCCGTTGTCGGCTCAGTATTACAGCGCGGTGAGAAACCGCTGCGATGATGACCCACGAGTACATAGCTGATCTTCTGAATATTTAGAGATTTCTCCGCCCCACCATGGCCAATACTCACCGCATATCGCACATGCTCGATTCCCTTGCCATGCTTCCGAGCCTATCACCCGCCCGTTATTTCTTTCTACCAAGATGTTCGAAGCACACGATCCGTAGCTTCGATGTACTCATCTCCACGAGTATAACGCTTGCTGACAAGCCAGTGGACGGTCTATATACCGATACATAGTTCGAGATACGTTGTGAACCTCTCCCGGTTCAACCCCCCAAGATGGTTTTAGCCACTAGCTTCTTCGCGTCCCTCATTCTGCTCGCAGCGGCCAAGCCTATGGCCCCTCTCACCATGGTTGTCCATGAGTCGCGTGCCGCGCCTGCCAAAGGATTCGTCCAGTCTGCCGCAGCGCCCGCAGAGCAAGAACTCACCCTCCGCATCGCGTTAAAGCAGAACAACATTGCGGGACTGCAGACTGAGCTATATAAAGTCAGCGATCCGGCGTCCGAATGTGCGTTCTGAGCATCTCGCCAACGTCTTCTCTAACCGTTCTGTAGTCTACGGGCAACATTTGACCCCAGAAGAGGTGTGACTTCCATGACTTTGTAGCGCGAATATGTTTGAGGTCTCTTGTCGCTGCCAGGTTGCCGAGTTCGTCAAGCCCACGGATGAAACTCTTGACGCCGTGTCCAGCTGGTTGTCAGAGAACAATATCGGTGCTAAGCCCGTTACGCCCGCTGGTGACATGCTCGAGATCAAGATCCCTGTCTCCAAGGCAAACGACCTCCTTTCTGCTGAATTCTCCGTCTTTACCCATGTCGAGACGGGCAAGACCATCATTCGCACGCTCCAGTACTCCCTCCCCGCGTCGCTGACCCAGCACGTCGAGTTTTTCCACCCGACGACCATCTTCGCGCCTCCCCTTGACTCGAGGCCCAAGTTTGTTGCCGCCAGCCCTGCGAAGCGAGCCATCCCCGGCTCGGATGATCTCCCCGGCTCATGCACCTCGACTATGACCCCCGCGTGCCTTCAAGTGGGTCATTTCGCGTGCCGCGCAATTATTTCCACTCACCAAATGATCAGGCACTCTACGGCATCCCCACCGCCCCCGCAACTCAGAAGTCCAACACGCTCGGCGTCGCTGGCTTCATTGATGTGCGTTGATCATCCCCATTTCCTTCCGATACTTTATTTATTGCGCTCGTTACTTCTAGCAATGGGCGAACCAGGCGGATCTTACGGTGATTTCGGCTGACGTGTTGTTTCATGGGTTCTGACTGCCGCCACAGGTCTTCCTCACCAGCTTCCGCGCCGATATCAACTCGTCCACCACCTTCGCTCTTGAGACCCTCGACGGTGGCTCGAACCCGCAGAACAGATCCGAGGCCGGTATCGAAGCGGTTGGTGGTCCGCATTTCATTTCGAATTTATGCTCATTTTCTTCTCGCTTCTAGGACCTTGATATTCAGGTACAGTTCTTCTGCACTCCTTGCATCATTTCTCTATACTGAAATGACTTTGAAGTACACCATCGGCATCGCCACCGGTGTCCCAGTCACCTTTATTTCGGCAGGTGACGATAATCCTGATGGCCTCAACGGGTTCCTGTAAGTCTCATTGACACTTCTGTGCACGTCCTTGCTTCTGACACTTCCAAAACAGTGACATGATCCTTCTCCTGATGAACGACCCCAACCGTCCCAGTGTCTTGACCACCAGCTACTCCTTTCAGGCCGAAACTGACCTCCCAATATCAGTAGCCATGTCAGTGCCTTCCCTGTGCTTCCTGGACGCCGAATTTTGACGACGGATGCCTTTGTTTAGCAACCTGTGCAACACGTACATGCAGTTGGGCGCTCTTGGTACTTCGGTGCTCTTCGCCTCGGGCGATGGTTAGTCCTGGGACCATGGTTCAAATCCATCTTCGCGTCGCGTGCTTACTTGATTCGCAGGCGGTGTTTCGGGAGGCCAATCCCAGAGCTGGTAAGCAAACTCCATTCGCGCCTTTGTTGAACATTTTTCACTGAACGTCGACTCGCACGTAGCGGGGACTTTGTCCCCCCCTTCCCCGCCGGCTGCCCATTGTGCGAAAATTCCTCCCCTTCCCATCCCATTCTATTCTCTGATACGCTCTCTTTCTGTAGCATCACTTCGGTCGGCTCCACCGGCGGAATTAACCAATTCGCCGGAATCAACGAAATCGGGTCGATGTTCTCCTCTGGAGGTCAGTTGTTGGTTTGCTCTATCCGTGCTTTTTTTCCTACCCCGACGCGTCTTCAGGCTTCTCGAACTACTTCCCCACCCCCGACTACCAGACCGGAGACGTCGCAGCCTACCTCGCGTTCATCGACAGCCTCGGCACCATACCTATCGACGGCAGGTACAACCGCAGCGGCCGTGGCTTCCCCGACGTCTCCGCGCAGGGCGAGAACTTTCAAATTGTGTGGGGTGCGTCTCTTCTTTCCTTCTTTCTGGTTGCCGCCATATATCCGCAGGAACTAACGATATCTGGGCAGATAACCAATTCAGCACCGTCGAGGGAACCTCCTGCTCCAGCCCCACTTTTGCGTCCATCGTCGCGCTCCTGAACGACGAGGTAAGCTCTCTCTTCGGCATTATGGGGAAACTCAACTTCTAATCATTATTATATTCCTTCAGCTCGTAGCAGCCGGAAAACCCACTCTGGGTTTCCTGAACCCTTTCCTATACAGCCCTGTCGGCCATGCAGCGCTCAACGACGTTACGTTTGGTATCAATCCCGGTTGCGGCACCGAGTACGTGTTATTCTGTATTCTTTCTTTCTTTCACTTATCAGCTTGGGTCCTGGGCTGACGAGTATTGTAGCGGCTTCCCCGCAACAACCGGATGGGATCCTATCACCGGGCTGGGCACGCCCAATTATACGGCGCTCAGGACTGCGGTCGGGTTGTAAAGATGGAAATATCCCGCAAGGGATTTTAGGTATCACATCTTTTCCTGTATGTACTTGAGGTGTAGGGCCGTGGCATTGCCCGGGAGAAACTCGTGCTTATGTGTTTTTTCTTGTGTCTGTAGCTATGAGCCCAACAGCCACACCGGAAGACCCCGGCAAATTCCAGTCGTTGCTAATGCAGATAATACAGAGCCGATACAGACTCCAACTTTGATATGAAACCACTTAAAGCGTTGGCAAGGGAATTAAATTCGTCACCTCAGTAACCACAGTACATCAAGCAAACCCCCCGCAGATATTTTCTGGTATTTTCGCACAAATGTTCGAAAATATCATTAGTTTGGTCGATGTTCAAATTTTTAAAATATCTTTCCGGCCGACAAATTTTAGTGTGAATTTATGCAAAAGTGCCTTCTCCTGGCAGTTTTTGATCCCCGCACACGCCACTGTCACCGGCCGTCCTCAAGCACAGGTACGTGGCGCATACTCGCCATTGTTCCTTTACATCTCCCTGACGACCTTATTGCCATTATCTGCTCCTTCTTTCTCCGTGGACATTATCAAGTCCGTCCGGGAGTTCCCGGTCCTTTCGGTATGTGATCCCCAACCCGTTCCTTGAGCTAGTTGACCGTTTTCAAGTGCGGAAATTCGCCCCACTCTTCAGTAGAACAAGGATTTCGGGGTCATGACAAGAACCTGGGGTGCAAATTCCGGCCGTGCGCGTGATACACCATACTGCTTCCTTACACCCATTTCACAGCTGATTAAACCGACTTCAGAATCGTAGCTGGGGCGAACAAGGCTAGGAGCTTGACGAAACAGAGAAGCACCTGGTCTCGAACAAGGTCCTCCGAGTGATTTATTCTTGTTGCCACCGAACACAGCAACCATAGATACACCATGCATTCAGACTGCTTCCTGTACTGTACATACCTGTATGGGAGCAACAGTCACGGTCACGGTAGGGTCCGTTGCGTTGCCTTTTTTTATTCATGTCACTGTCATGATGGGCTCGGTTGCTTCAAAAAAATGGTGACATACACCTAAAAATCCTAAAAAAAACGTCAGAGTTCACAAACTAGGCCGAATAACCACAACCCCCTCTAATCTGGGGTGTGCAATACCAGATATTGGTTCTGAACCCCAGAGAAGGCCGATAATGGCAAGAGAAAAAATTGATTGTTGCCTCTTAAAGCAACGGTCACGATCACGGTGGTGCTCGTTGCCTGAAAAAGAGGCAACAGCCATGTCACGGTCCACGGGGCGTTGCTCCCCTACAGGTATGTACAGTATCCCAGCTCACTCACTGCTGATCAAGATATCAATCAAGTTCTGCAAAACTGAAACCTGAGCAGCCAAAAAATGAGAAAGAAGCGCGCTAGAGCAGCACCTTGACTCGAACAACGACCTCGGCGTAAATTTGATTGTACACAAGCGGCAGCCGGACCGCTCCGTGATGGATTCATGAGACTAATGTTCGATCTTACCTTCCGTCTCCTTCTTTCCCAAATATTGGCATCAAATCACCAAAACCCCAAATATTAACTCACACGGGTTGACGTGTGCGATGTTGGAGAGTCAGTTTATTGCACTTATCCTGCTTGTAGTCGGTGGTGGGAGATTCTGGTGCGTCTCCAGGCTAGGTCATGCATCCATGGGTGCGGCTTTTTTGTACCTCGCTCGTGACCTACTTCAGATGTCAGCATTCACTAGCGGGGAGAATGCATGGTTCGAACCTGAGATATCAAAACACCGCCAGTGCCATGTGGTCATGCCATATGGGTTTCGGCCTGCATTTGACAGCATTTAGTCGGTAGGAATGGGACCTGGTGGCGGACGGCCCGCACCTACTTCAGTTAGTGAATCTCTAACAAATCACTGCAGGATTTCTGGTTCGACTCCAGCCTAGGTCGTAAATCCATGGCAATTTTCTTCTTCTCTATGCTCGCTCACTCTTCCCTTAAATTTAACCTATCAACATTGTACCTTGCCAAGTTGCTGTATACCGCGCTTGGGATCTTGGGAGCCTGCGATCCAACAGCATTTGTCGAGATTTCTTCGATAGGACTAAGACCGAGTGGCGAAAGCAATCGTACTTGCTTCTGATACTCATTTGGGAGTGAGAAAATACGATGCAGGAGTACCTGGTTCGAATCCAGGCTAGGTCATGCTGTGTTGGTTTCAAGTTTTCTTACGATACTAGCCGACGTACGTGTGCTGTCCTTCGTCCTCAAATCTCAACATTCGCTGACGGTGCCCAACTTGGGTGTCGAGTCGAGTTTGCGCGGGCGCCTAAATAGGCGCTCATTAGGCGCTGGGGTCGGAAATCGAAAATCAGAGTATTTGAGCGGGAAAATTCAACCCACAGAAAATCAGGAAGTTGAGAATACAACTCAGCAGAGATATTGAACATTCATTCCAGAATCAAAGTATTTAGATCAAACACCAATAGAGATGCACTGGATGGCGCTCAGCGAACAACTGGAGCTTGAGCGTAGTAATCCGTGCTTCGGTGTATCGCTCACTATATATGTTATTCCTCGTTATCACTGGGACTCAAGCCGAGAGTCAACCGATGCAATTGATTGAAATCGACGTGCAGAGGGCAGAGAATACCTGGTCGAAAACCGGGTTGAATAAAGCACATTGCTTGGAGCAAAAATGAATAACCGCAAGTCGAGCCGGACTGACACCACTCATCCACGGAATCCAGAACGGGCTGCATTTATTTAGTTCGATTGTGAGCAATCGTTAACACTGGATGGGGCCCCACACGGTCTCCTCATTCCCGACGGC
Source organism: Mycena epipterygia (assembly GCA_029281465.1). Taxonomy (NCBI): domain Eukaryota; kingdom Fungi; phylum Basidiomycota; class Agaricomycetes; order Agaricales; family Mycenaceae; genus Mycena; species Mycena epipterygia. Next base: position 825,612 of record JARJCQ010000053.1, on the reverse strand, counting down.
GTCACGTCCGCTTGTCTCCCAGCATATACACAACTAGTGATGGTTTGTAGAACTCATGAAAAAACATTGGACGGGGGACGTACGGGAGTTACATGCATTCCATCTCGCCTGCCTAGTCTGCGAAATTCAATGCCGAGCATACCAGCCTCGAAGCCCGGGAGCTCGTTCTCTCTTTGGGCTTTTGCGGATGGGATCCAGTCAAGTGAATACATGACAGAAGCGCCATACCATGCGCACGGTACCAGAACTATGAGTCCATGAAGATTCCGGTAAATATTCAGATCGCGGAGATTCGGATGGCGGAATCGCATCAAAGACACGCCTAAGGCGGAGACGCACCCGATTCTGGGTCCGCAGCTCAGATGCACGAGATGACAGAAGTTCGAGCAATAATTCGAATTAAATCTTGCACCAGAGTACAGCGACAATAAACGTAGTAGAACTATCTGCAACGAAGGGTGGAAGCATCCGGCCGCGATTGAGGATTTGCTAGGCCAAGAAGGGAGGCACTGCAGGAGGGGATAGAGCAGAGGCGCCGTAGAGGGGTGAATGAAAAAGACGCCGGGGATCCGAGAAACAGAGAGGGAAGCAGGCACGTCGGAGAGGGAGATGTGAAGCAGGCATGAAGCAGGCCGTGCACAAATGAGCAAAGACGCGAAGCAGCGTATCCGAAAGGCATGCAGACGCCGTGAAGAAAGCGAAAAGGAAATCCGACGGCAGGAAGTCGGGGCGTGCAGCCATATAAAGAGGGAGTGTGCGACCGAACGAAGAGCCCAATGCGCTCCCAGGAGAGAGCGGGACGAGTGGAGTAGGACTGCTCCAGAAGTAAAGCGCGCAAGATCGCGTACTAGAGGCCGGCACAGAGAGACGATGAGCGGGGGAGATGGTGAGGCTGCAGATGAAGACTGGCCCATATGATCGAGTTCTGCTGGCAGTGCCGGCGCGTTCACAGCAGGGCCAAGGGAAACTGAAGATGAAACAGGAAGGAGGCAAGGGATGGATAGCGAGCAGAAGAGGGAGTGGATGGATAGGGCAGTGGACGTCGATGGATGGTCCCCAGCATAGAGTAGACACGAAAAGGACTCACCAGCTTTTCTGCACGCGACGCCACCGTGAATACATCTCCGGCTCACACGCCCCCGCGAACCTTGCCTCCTCCGCCGACCTTTCCTCCGCTTGCTGGCTGCCTTTGCGTGAGGACGAGTTGGAGTCGTGGCAGGTGGCGAGGAAGGCGTGCACGAGGCGCGCGGCGGCAGGACGCCGTATGTCCAATACGAGGGCGGGGAAGACAAACGTGGTAGCGATGCCGTAGCCTCAGAACGGCGTCCCGCGCGGGCGAGATCTTGGTCCAGGTGTTTGAGCGGTGGTAGGGGTACTCCTTCCCGAGGCGGCGTACGGTACGGCGTTGTCACGCGGCCAGCGTCGCAGGGAGGAATCCGACGGCACCGTAGGAATCGGTGGTCAGGCTGTGCGTGCGCGCGCGCATGAGGCCGAATACATCCGATCCGGAGATGGGGGCCGGGGGTTTCCGGGCTAGGGAGCGGTGAGAGCAGTGGCGAGCTTTAGTTTGTGCTTGGACGGCGTCGACGCCATCCGCGCGCGCGAGAAGAGCGACGGCATCCCAGCCTCCTCTCAGATTCCTAGTCCTTCTTGTGAAAGTCTTGCTAATCCTTCCTCGAGTTCTTCAGCGTAAGCCGGCCTGCGCCTTGTCTTGCTCGCTATCGTCGCCGACAGCAGGACAACGACGACGGCGGCGGGGATTGAAGGAGTGTTACGTAATCGATCAAACTGGAGTCATTTTGATGCGCGGCTATCCCCGCCGCCGTTTCTGAGCTTCCTTTCATGGTCCTTCCATGCCACTGCCTCCCTTTCTTCCCTACCGTTCCGTATCATCCTGACTCAACGAGCTGCCTGTCCTTCAAGTCCATCTTACCGGCGGTCCTCGGATTCACCACATCCCACGGAACCCGTTATTTTTAGTGCCGGGTTTAGAAGGCTGTATAAAACAATTGTATTATACAAGACGTATTATACATGGTATAAAACATTTTAGACATCCAGGTCTCTGGAGGCCATGTATTTAATGTGTATTTAATCCCCAATCAGTTTCAAAACAGCCTCTGAGTCTCGTATAGCTAGAGGGACTTCAAATGAATTGACCTTACCGAGTCGGATCAGCGCCGAAGTCCGTCGGTTAAGACGATCATGTGATGTAAAGCCGGCACGTAATTTTCACTTTTTTTCCTCATCGCGCATTGCTGTCGACACAAAAGCTCGCATAGATCCGTATTCTCGTCATGGGGGTCTCGAACGAACAATACGAGACACTCAAAACTGCCTCAATGCCTCAACACACTTTCTCTCCGAACGTGACTTGAGTTTCTCTGAAATTGAGATCGCCATGGATGCCATTTTCGGCGAGGATCGTAGCTCGGCTGAGGCTCAGGCATGGGAGAAATATTGGGCCAATTTGGGCACCGCTAAACGCAATAATCTTGGCGCGGAAAATTTGGTTCGCTGCGCGCAACTCAATCAATATTGGCGCTACGGATTTGGTTCTTCTGAGGTCCAGCGGCACTGTCAAAAGGTTCGCTTGGAACTTCCCACACCGAGTCGGAAACCCTCCGACCCCATCGTTGCCGGAATCCCTAAACTTCAGGATCTTCTCAATGCAGATCCACTTGATGAGCAGCCTCTTGATGAGGAGGCTCTCTTCAACCCTCTGGATCCATATGGGGTCAAAGACTACGAGGCGATGGAGGAAGGAGAATATGAGACGGATACAGCTGCTCCTCCGCTCGTCATACGTCATGCCGGCGTTCCCACCCTGGAGATCGAGGCGTATATCGATCTGAACGCGCAAAAACTGACTCAGCGCTTTGCACCCGACCAGGGAAAGCCTCAGCAGCGACATGCTCAGCCCGCCAAGAAGCCTGTCAGAGCTTCGAATACGGAGTGGACGACAAAGGACGCCAAATGGGACGCGGCGGACTGGTAGGTGTATTAAATACACATTAAATACATTAAAAACGGTATTAAATACACGTATAATACTTTAAATACACGAAAAAAAAATTGCCTGCGGCGCCTGTATTTAATGTATTAAACAAGCTCTACATTCAAGACATCAGCGCCGCTGCGCGGCCTTGTTTTATACACGACCCCAAAGGTTTCAGACCCGGCACTAGTTATTTTGCAGTGGTTACTACTCATTGCTCAAACACGCGGTTGCCACCATTAAATTCTAAACACTTGACGTGCGATTCCTCAACCCAACCTCACCGTACTGATTCAACCTCCACTTCGTAGCAATACGACCCAGTGGCGAAAGGAATCGCGCCTGCTTCTAATTCGTTTTCCTTCAGAACTTCGACGCAGGAGTCCCTGGTTCGACTCCAGGCTGGGTCAGACCATCCACCCGATACTTTTTCCCCCACTCTTTGTTGCATTCCGTTCCCTAAACTCCTGATTTGACAGCAGGTCTCATACCACGGGCAGTAAGTCTGGAACCAATTCAATACAAGCCCATCGAACCTCAGCGCAGGCTAAGTCATGCATCGGCGGCTGGATTCGATGGCCGCGTCGGCTGCGCGCAAACACCGCCGTGCGTGCGTGCTTCCTGCCTTTCGTTCTGCTGTGTAGCGTTAATCTCACCTGCCATTTCCTTCTTCCACAATATCGGCACCCTTGAGATATTAAATTACACGTTGCTGCGTGATACTGGAGGCTCAATTTACCGCACTTATTCAAGGTCTACTTTGGAAGTATAAGACCTAATAGCGGAGGCCTGAGGCCCCATGTCCGCCTTCAATAAAGTGCTACCGATATGGTGTACCGCGGGAGTTCCTGGTTCGACTCCAGGCGAGGTCATAAGTGTGTGGTCATCTGTTTCTTTTTTCCATGCTCTTCTCTAGCTGGCGCCTCATCAAATTCAAGAGATAGGGTCGTGTATAAGACCTTTACCACTTTCGGGGGCGTCAGCATGGTGGATTCCATGGAACTTCCTAACCGTTCCCACGTTATGCGGTTTCGTATTTTCCTTCCTATATATCCACCTTCCATCCAAAATTTCACGGACCCCCAGCAGCGCGAGAAATCCTCTTTTACCATGTCATGCTTTCACTGTAAATGTATGCCTGCTTGGTATTTTGCCGCCCTCAATTTGACCATATTTGTTGTAAGTTCGTAGGAATAAGACATAGTGGCGAAAGCATCGCGCCCAGCTTCGCTAATGGAAACGGGCGGCCTGGGTCAGCTTCAGGCTAGGTCATGGATGCTTTGTTTCACTGCTCCCTCCACCCTACTTTTCTCTTTGTCGCCATAAATTTTCTAGCTTAGTCCCGCTCAAAAAGGTTGCTTCGATAGTGTCTTATCGGAGCTATTGAAAGTTGGTAGGAAACTTATTTTGGAATTTACATGCCTGGAAAGTACGTCTTCACCTCGTCATTTTGGTACTTTGGACGTGGTATCCGGCCCAGAACTCACGCCGCTATGATACGCAGCCGTGAAGAAGAAGTCGGACAGCTAAAAGTAAAATCAACGTGGGAGAATGCTGGCTTATGTGTTGAATACGCATACGAGTTTCCCAGTCTGTCGCAAGGACGGGTGGATTGCTGGCGAGGTGGCCGGATTGTGCCACTTAGGATCAGGTCTAGATGTTCTTGACGGGTCTATGAGGCGAAGAAATTGTGTTCGGCTATAGTAGGCAAAAAAACTCATTCCCCAGACTGAAGGGATGAAAACGAGCCTTACATAAATCTGTGAATCGATGAAGAAATGGTGGAGAAAAAATAGTCTCTCTTGACAGACGCTTCATCCATTCGAGCTCGTTCTTCGCTAGAGAAAAGAGCAAAAAGACAACCGCGAGATGATGTTCACACGTTGCCATGTTAACAAAAAACCTCCCACAGTTTTTGATCGCCCTCTTATTCCAGCTCAGATTTTGACAAACAGTGTCCTCGAAGGTCCAAATCCCAGGTTTCAGGAGCATAACGCCTTACATTATCCAAATGGCTGACTACCTAGTCTGGCTGGGCAGCCAGTCGCAGATAATACACACTTTTGCACATGTTTTCCATTCCGTTCACAGTGAAAACGTTGTACGACTTTACTCCAGGCATCTACGCTTGGAGCAACAGTCGGCCCACCGGACTGATCGTACCGTCGTTGTTATACAACGTCGAACCCGTGCCAACGAAGGCGGCGCCATTGGGATCATGGGACTTGAAGAGAGCCGGCGACGTCGCGACGAAGGGGAAATACATCTCAACGAAGGAGGCTGAATCGAGAAAGGCGAACGCTTTTTTGAAGAAGTTGATTCTGAAAAAGTTACGATCAGCCTCAGATGATATCGAGGTGACGACGGAATGCGTACTGGTCAGCCTGACCACCGCGCGGATTCTGGAGCGCAAACTCGGTGATAACAATCTTGTTGTGCGGGAAGCGGGAGTGGGCGTCGTTGACGTGCGCCTCAAATTGAGCGAAGTTTTGGCCGTACCAGTGCTGCAGAGGACAGGGAAGTACATGTGGTAGAGCGGAAAGCTGCTGTGATCGCTTACAATGTTGATGTAGTCGAAGTGGCAGCCGCCGTTGCAGGCATTGACCATCTGCTGCACCCAATCCAGGCCTTTTCCACGGTCGGCTGACGAGGTCACAGCGGGGAGCGCCTTCTTAATAGCCTGCGTACACACAGATGAGGGATGGAGATGGGATTTTCATGCGAAATCGACGAACCAAGGGGTTGATATGCTGCTTATACCAATCAGCTGCCTGACCCGGGCTGATGCCGTTCAGATCAGGCTCATTCAGAGTGAAAAGGGTGGCGAATCGGAGTTGCTTCTGGCGTGCCGCGAGTTGGGAGATGGGAGAAGACTCACAATCCAGGCAGCGCTGCATTCCAATGAAAGCCAAGCCGCCGTTTCCGTTGGAAGAGGGAGGGGCGTAGGTCTCATAATCGTAACTGTGTGTATGTTAGAACATGAGCACAAAAAATCTCATCACGCACATTAGATTGACAGTTCCCTGGTGGTCATTCAGCCTTCCGGGATCAAGTCCGCCGTTGTAGTAGGGCCAGGCCAGACCACGTTTCCCTGGTCCGTGCGTCACGGTGGGCGGAGCGAACAAGTAGTCGAGTGCGAGGGTGACAAAGGCAGTAAGAGAGATCTTCATGATATCTTGGATTAAGTTGTTATGGTAAGAGAAGAGACCTTGGCTTCGTGGTCGGCTCCAGCTGCCATTATGCACTTGCTCTCAATGCTCTTATACCTGCGTGTCAGCTTGCCTCATGGTGACGAATCTGTGTTTGATGGAGACAATAAATTTTTGGAAACAAGCCAATGATCACGGAAACATAGGTTCGGTGTCACGGGCAATTTTTTGAGCGCCGGGGAGATGGCTACCTACCACGGGTTCCGGCTAATACTTACCAGAATTATTAACCACGGGAAAGGGGAATAATCATTGACAAGTTCAGCTCTTTTGCGGCAGAAAAAACTGATGCCGGGTAAGAGCTGGCGCCCGATTTTACTGCCATCATCGGTCGGGCGATAAATGAGAGGCTGAAGCAAGTTTGAAGTTGAATTGGAACTTAACCGAGATTGTGATATCAACGCCGATTTTGGTTGATAAGCTATGCTCTTCCCTTTTGATGCCGATGTTTTTTGGCTGTCTTCCTCTTTTGTACACGGCGTGTTTCATGATACTAATCGAGCTCCACACTTATGATTCTCCGAGATATCGCGTATTACACACCGTGCTACCTCAAACCGGGTTCCCACAGGGCGGTCCATTGACATTGACAGTTTAACTATAGACTAGGAAGCTCCGACTGCGTCGGAAGAGACCCTGCTTGAAGAATCCACATTTATTTTTTGCAGATGAGTTGAACGGAGCTGCAGAGAATATTGAGTTTCGCGCGCAGATGTAATAGCGACTAAGACGTACAAAAGAAGTAAGTTTAATTGAATTCGAGGGATTTAACGTAATAGGATCACACCGAGTCGGACGAAAACAAGTGGTGCCATTACGAAAGTGGAGAGACCTTGACAAGCAAGGTAATAATCGAAGCCTGGGCTTCTGCCCGGGCCCGGCCTGAGCGGGCTGCGCTTGGAAAATCTCATTGCAGTTCCATACTTGCCAGCTCTATGCCCGCCTGGCACTGTGATTGAAATCTCCACAGACCTCCTTCTCTTGGGGTTGCCGGCAGAGGCAACACGTAGGTGCGGACGTTCCGCGCAGATCATCGCAGTTCCATACTTACCGGACCTAGACTTGGGCTTGGGGCTTCCGGTGAATGGGCACCGCACCGTCTTATGGATCCGACAGACACGGTGGGTCGGAAGCAAACCACTCGCGTCGATCCAGAGCTCCTGCGCTCTCCACTATTCAGAAGGGCTTGGGCGAGAGTCACTGCGGCTGACCATCGCTTCAGGTCCGGGCTTCCCTAACCTGAAATATCGTGACCTCGGTTTACAACCCTGGTTAGGCGGCGGCCATCAGCTGACTATAGATAGCCATGGCGTTCATCGCTTAGCCCCTTCGGCTATCAACTCGCTGAACGCAATGAGTATATATAAGGTATGGCGAAGCTCGACAAGAAACTACCTGTGCTTTCCTCATCGCATCTCATTTACCATGAAGTCCTTCTTCGTCCTATTCCTGGCTATGGCTACGACCGTTGCCGACCGTACCATAACCGTCAGTCTTGTTGCAGACTGGTTTGTCGGCGCTCATGACCATATAGGTTTATAACGCATGCCCATTCACGGTCTGGCCCGCGGTATGTCTCTCACCACATTCAACAGCATATTGAACTAAAGCTGTTCAGCTCTTCACCTCCTCGGGTGGACGACCTTCTCAAGCGACCGGGTTCAAAACTTCATTCCCTCTGGCCCTGCCAATTGGCTGACGCACCGCCGTAGGTGGGTCGCGCCCTCCCACACGAAAGTCTCGTTCAAAGTCCCAGGAGACTGGGTGCGTACATTCTCCTCCTCGATTCCTAAATTAGTAAGACTAACTTTTCTGCAGGACGGTCGCGTGTGGGGACGCCGCAACTGCGACTTCTCCAAAAATCCCGGGGCGAGCTCGTGCCTCGCCGGCGGTTGCAACGGAGGCCTCGTAAGTCGACTCAACCCACACTTCAGACTATGCCGCTGCTGACGACCACTGAAGAAATGCGACCCCAGAACTGGCACCGGTGTTCCTCCTGCCACTCTCGCCGAGTTCAAGTTCAACGGCGCCGGCAACAAGGACTTTTACGACGGTATGTCCGCAACTTGGTTTGCCGCCGCACAGCCTGTCCTCCCTAACTTCACCCAGTCTCCCTCGTCGATGGGTACAATCTGCCGATGCGCATAGACAACAACGTCGGCTGCGGGATCCCTTCGTGCCCCGTAGACCTGGGCCCAAAGTGTGCGTATTCATTCATCACATTGTTACCCCCCCCCCCCCCCTCCTCCCCTCCCCCCGCTGAAAAACTGTCGGATCATTCTGCTTCTCAGGTCCCGGCGCGCAGAAAGGACCCTTTGACCCGAGCGGCTTCCCTGTCGGGTGCAAGAGCGCCTGCACCGTCGATGCTCTGAACGGCCGTGCCGGTACGCCTTCCACCACTTCTGCCTTACCCGCTCCTGATATTCAACGAGCCAACTCACCCAACTGCTGCTCCGGAAGCCACAACACGCCGGCTACATGCCCAGCCTCTGGTGTCACCAACTACCGCTACTTCAGTCAGTCTCGTTTTATGTTTATTTATTTTCTTCTCTCCTCCTGCTTGCTTCCTGGAATAATTAAACTTTGTTGCAGAGGACAACTGCCCAAACGCATATGCTTTCGCGTACGACGAGCCCAGCGGCACCGCCCTCTGGAGTTGCCCATCTAATAAGAACGCGGCATACACAATCACGTTCTGTCCTCCCCACTCGGCAAGCAGCGAAGAGCAGATGTGGGGGTCGGAGGGTCAAACGCCCCTAGTTCTTTAATCTCGAGATACGACCGAAACCCGCATGTATACGAGTACACTGGAGTACACCCAAGACAAAAAGAAAGTTATGTTTTTGAATTCAGTTGAGGCTTCTGAGTGACCATTCAGCTCTCCGCGACTATTCAACCGTCGGCGATGTCGACCAAGTTGTACGGATTAGCTCAGATCTGAAAGAGAAGGGAATTATCAGGTCCTAGTCCTTTCTGAGGAGCAAAAGCACCCAAGGTGTTTTACAGAACTTCGCTTTATTCTTGTGCTTCAGCTGGCTCCAAGTACATCTACTTTGTTTGTAATGCACATCCTTCAATTTTCATTTGGTACTTATGTGTTACAAACAAAATAGATGTACTTGGAGCCAGCTGAAGCGCAAGAATAAAGCAGTCATTTTACACACGCATTTCTCTTGTAAAATGCACCAAATCCCCGAAGAATGTTGAGTTACAAGCCTACACACATCTATCTTTTACTTACTGTTCTTTCCTTTATGGACTTACTTCCAAATGTAGACATTCGGACCTCTTTCTCCGTAGCGTAAAATCTGTTTCGTGTTCACCTGTACATCTCAGTTGGTTGTTGCCCACTGAGATGTACGTTTGCTCATTAGCTTCCTTAGTTCTCACTTCACTAACTTTTATTAATTCTCTAGGTACATACATTAAGTGGCCAAAAGAAATGACGGCGTTATCGAGATACAGCGTCCGTAAAATCAACATTTTAGTCCATTTTTGGCTGTTTTTGCAAGTTTTGCTCATTTTGCGGGCGCAATATCTCCCTATTGCCTGTATATTTTTGCACAGTTCAAAATGTAGGATGCATACGGTCATCTTAAACTTTACCGCTGTCTGCATATCCAATGGCACTCATCAATCTTTTTTAAATAAGATCAATTTTGATGTCTTCTTGCCTTGCCGTCGACGCCCAGCACTGAATTCTCAGCAGATTCAGGTGATTTTAATTGTGTTCAAGAGGGCTCAATGGGGGTGTCCGGACAATACCATACTTGGCCAGTAATACTCAAAATTTGGTGTGCTCAGAACTTGCATTAAGTGATGTAAATTCTGTTTGAGTATTACTGGCCAAGTAGGGTATTGTCCGGATGCCCCTATTGAGCCCTCTCGAACACATCTGAAATCACTTGAATCCGTTGAGAATTGAGTGCTGGGCGTCGACGGCAAGACAAGGCATCAAAATTGATCTTATTTTAAAAAAACTGATGAGTGCCATTAGATATGCAAACAGCTGTTTGGGTTGTCTGGAATCTCACCAAAAAAATCACAGGTCAACTTATAAAACTCCCATTTTCAGTCTTTTCGGCATTTCGCCCCGACTGATGGACCATCAATATATTTTGACAAGATCTGCCGCCGCGGCCGTCGCTTCGCTCCGGCGGGGCATACTCACTCCCCGATCCAAGTAATCAATGTCAAGTCTCAATATTCGGAAGGATCTCTGTCCTTTGTAAATTCGACGCTGCCAGAAGCCTACGTTTCGCTGATATGCGCTGCGGCCACTGCTGCTGCAAATATTCCTTTCATTATCCAAGGACTATATAAACTCATCTGGTAAGGGGAAAAAAACATATTTACGACTGCACAACAACCATAATTACCGAGGTAACCCGCCGTGCCCGAATTGCAGGCTAGAAGGATGCCAGCAGCCGGATTAGTCTCGCATTCTACTCGCCAGACATTACAGAAAAATGAGACTTGCCTATCAATTATGTGGCTGGCATGAATAGATGGGCGACACCGATTTTTTTTCAACCTGAGGGATAGCGACGGGACGCTGCATCGCAACGCATATCTGCGTGGAACTCACCGGACAGGAGCACAAACACATGAAACTTAAATCCTATATCCTAATCAACGTTGGGGTGCAAAAGGAGGGGACGACGTACCGGAAAGGCTCAGAAGGATGGAGACTCCGAAAATGTTGGAAGTTTCGGAGTATCATGATGTGTCGAGGTGTCACAGAGGACGGGAGCTCGACAGAGTACGGCAGCACTGAGAACTGAAGTAGCCATGGGACTGAAGAAGAACAAACGCAGCGAACTGTAAGAGCACGGCCAAAGGTTGCACGCGAACATCGAATATCCTTGCGGGCTGTAGGAGGAGAATCATTAATGAGTGAGGTATGCGGCGGGGTGGTAAGAAGGGACATAATTACTGCTCATAGCAGAATCAAATTGTGTCGACCTTGGGCACGACCGGGCTGGTGCAACGGTCACTTCAGGCTTTCGCCATAATGCGCTCTGAGAGCCGGACAACGAACCGGGGGAGCGTGGGCCTGCTAACGTCAAGGGTCCATCTGCGGCACGACAGCTAAACACATGTGTAATGTGGCAGTATGAACACACCTCGACGAGTTGGATAGTCGTAATCCTGCTCCTAGGTATATTAATTTCCCGCAGGACCGGAGCGCTAGTGCAGACCTTGGATCGCCGCCGTCCCCACACCAAGCGCCCAGATAGAACAAAAATCGGGATGGCAATGCGAGGGAACTCGCGAGTTACGAACCGATGTGTGCACTCTGAGTCGTTGCTCACAGTATCGCTCAGCATTGCGGTGTTGGCCTGCGTGCGCGCCTTGAGAATGAGGCGCGGAACGCCCGCGAACGTTTCGTGGGGAGCATGCGGGCTGTACGGTGCGGAGACTACCTTCGGGTTTCTTGTCCCTGCCAGAGATTGTGAGGAGTTGACTCGGAGTATCAGGCTTGATTTGCTTGACTTGCGGAGGACTTGATTGAATAATTGAATCGCGTGGCCTATGACAGTGGTTGATGAAGTGGTGTGGAGCAAGTAAAGGTCATCGGGGTTGATATTCGCACTTGCTAGGGCTGCAGGGCTTGATTGGAGGCTTGACCTCCGGTTTGAGCGCTGTGGCGTTGGAGCAGAGACCGAGTGCGACTCTCAGATTTGCTAGATTGTTCAATATAGAGGAGGGGAAGCCATTGGGTGCTGCCATTGGGCTGATGGTTGGATAGGGACAAAATCCGCGAGCGCGAATTGAGGATGATGGTGGGGGTAAGGAAGAAAGAAGTGAATGGATAGCCTACTTTTGAGCGGACATGCGACGGCTGATCGGGAAGGTCGAAAATAAACTGAGGTGCTCAGATAATCGGTGATTTTCTGAGGTCCGGTTGAACATGTGCCCTGCTAGAAATTTTAGATGCTGTCAGCCAAAGCCGCGACTGAGAGCGCTGCACTGCTCCAAACACGCGCCTTGATACGCCTGAACAGATTTGTTTGGAAATTGATACGTACTCCTTCCACTGTTAGGATCAACACGAACCATTTCTCTTGTGGCATCTACATACTTCCTTCAATCTTTTTCTACTATTCACCGATTTGCATATGCTTCCCGAGTCTATTAATTTGAACGAAATCTGCAGACTAATTTTTCCCCTTACTTGAGAAGTAAACAAACAGTTGGTCGTCGGAACCTCGCACAAAGTGCAGTCACATTAATTGAATTCTATACAGATTCAAGAGGCCATGAAGCCACCACGGACATCCAACATTGTCCTTCTCCGATCCAACATGATTTCGATCTGTTCACATGCTCGCTTACATCCACGTTTGCTTCACCAAATCTGCACCCCGCTCTGCAACCACATATGTCGCCGCCTGGGTATGCGCAGCGGGTACAATCGGCTACCAAGGGTAAGTTTCAGGCACTCCCCATAATAAACACCTCTCACCAAGACCGAAGCATCGATCACACGCAGCCCAGCGACACCCTTGACCCGGAGGTCCGGATCTACGACGCCGTAGTGCGCCCCGCGCGGCGACATGCCAGACGTCCCAACGATGTGAAACCCAGGCCCCGCGTTGGCGCGGATGGTCGCCGTCACCTCGGCAGGGCTCATCGCAGCAAGATCGACCGTCGGCGCGCCGAGATAGCCGCGCCATACAGGCGCGGTGACGAACTTCTGGGCGAGCTGGATGCCTTCGGTCAACGCCAATGCATCGAACTCGTTATTTAGCAGCGCCGGGTCAATGAGTGGCGCGGCGAAGGGATCGCTGCTGCTGAGGGCCACCGAACCGCCTGGATGCAGGATAATGTTCTATTTAGTCATGCAGGATGGAAGGAAATGACGCACGGCTGACGGGGCTGACCAAAGCCATGGTGAGGCTGATGAAATGGCCGACAGCAGCAAAACCCGTTGGCTGCCAGGAATTGGTGGGAATGAGGGAAGGTAAATATTTGCTTAACAGACGCACCATGAACAGAAGCTCAAAATGCGGGGCGCCGGGGCCGGGCGACGGGTCCGCATGCACATCGAACGCAGAAGAATTCGCGCTCAGCCGCAGCCACCCAGCGTGGGTCCCAGGGTCTGCATCAACGAACGGCCCCGTGCGCGACGTGTTCCACTCGGCGAATGCCTCGTTGAATAGCGTAGCATTCTGCGTGATTGACTCGACGGTCTGATTCGAGTTCACTGCCCAGCTCATTCCGAAATACGGGTGGTCAGACGCGTTCTTGCCGACGCTCGGGAGGTCCAGCACCGTCGGGATGCCCAGTGCTTTCAACGCGTTGTGATCTCCAATTCCAGAGTTCAACAGGATGTGCGGGGTGCCGATCGCTCCAGCCGAAAGAATAATCTCTTTTGTCGCTTTTGCAATGAAGAGCGAGGTTCCTGCAAGGCATTGAGCGGCATAGGAGGCGGCGAAGTGGGAAGGTGCGCACCATACCGGAATTGCACCCCGCCAAAGGAAGGTGACCCACGGCGATGTGTCACATTGACGAGCTTCGACACTTGCGCATGCAGCAGCACATCGAGATTGCGCCGCCGTAAAACTGCTGGCTTTAAATATCCGGTCGCGGATGAGCTGCGCTCCCCATGACCGATAGTAGATTGCAGCCAGCCTGAGTTGGAATTTCAGTCATTTTACTAGTGAGAGTGAAAGAGTTGCGGTCATACCGATACCCAGCGGGTGCCCTGAATTCATATCCAAATTGAACGGGAAATCATCTGGTAGCTCTTTCGTCGTTTGGATTACACGACGCTGAAACTCCGGCCAGGGATAACCAGCCAGGCTGACGGAAATGGGGCCGTCCTTCCCGTGAACAGTGGGGTTGAATTGGCCGTGCGTGTTGTGATGATCTGCTGGCGGTGTCCATTTTTCGTTCTAATGATGTTAATCAATGCGGAAATTGCCGCATATGTATGTGTGCCCACCTTCAGGAAATACGGAAATATACGATTCCAAGACCAGCCTTCGTCTCCGGTCAACTTTGCGTAGCGGTTAAAGTCATCCGCGGCGCCGCGGGTGTACGCCATTCCGTCTATCATAATATATTAATCAACTCGTTGGTAAGCGAGGAATATGAGCTTACTGTGCGAGCTACATCCTCCCAAAAGGTGTCCTGGCTCATTATTCAACAATCTTGCTTCTGGTGCTATGCTGTTTGCACTCACCCTGCTCGTACTCAAAGACCCTGTCATTTAATCCTGTTTGCGGTGTTGTGGTGTAATCTGCACTTTGTGAGCCGCTGACTCCGCAGCTCGCAAGAGGGACGTACTCCAGCTGTACGGGTTGTCGGGAGAGAGAATTCCATTGGTCAGGAAAGGGACTTCCGAGTCGATGACCCCCTTGTTTCTGTTCCAAAATACATCAGGGATGTGCATCGCGCAAGTCGAACGAGGCTTACCCTAACCCGGCTTCTAAGACCAGCACAGACACGCTTGGGTTCTCCGTTAAACGACTTGCTATGACGTTGCCCGCCGTCCCACCTGGGAATGAGGGGATGAGCTCGATTTTAAGGATGGCAAGTCGTACAGACACACCTCCAACGACAACAAAGTCGTATTCCAAACTTGGTAGGTCAGCAACATTGTCGTAGAGCTTGCATAACCCGACACCGAAGAACGGGATAATCGTCAATGCTAAAGCAAACATCGCCCGTTGGAACTCATCAACAGCGTTTTCCGGCCAGCTGATATACGCTGCTCGCCCGAAAGCCACGGAATGGGCTCGCTAAAGTGTACGGAATCCTTACGGAATCGGTGCCTGACTGCCATCTTCATAGAGATTAATTCTCTCACTGTCACGGCTTGAACACTCAGGGTTGATGCCAACATGAAGAGTCGACTAGTAGATAAGTTGGCAAAGGCCTTCCTGTCCGCCAAAAATGGTAGAGCCGGACGAGAGCACCATCAAGATGAGGTAAGAGAGAGGATTGGCATTGCTTGGCGAACACGTACTCTTACGGCCCGAGACTATGGCGCGGTGCCCTGGCAGCAGTTATCCAAATGCGGACATGACTTATGTTACTTTTTCTTACATGGCGCACTACAGGATTTACGTACACCATCGCCCCTGACCTCCTTAGATCTCCCGAGCCGAGCTCACGCACCCAGTTTCACAAAGTTGTCTCTTAGTCTTCTTCCTAGAGCGTTGTGTTGGACTCTCGGATGCTAATAGCATGTAGTGATCTGCTCGGGTAACCCGGCATCGGGGTTTATACAGTTCGCTCGTGATGGCTCGTGCGAGCCATCAAAGATCCCGCGATGGCGCGGTCGCGAACTATGCTGCAATCAAGTTACAATTCCCGCCAGACAAGGGGAAAAAACTGACCTAGTCCATTGGCATTTAGACATCATTTCTGCGCCTTTCTTTCTTTCTTTTTGATGCGAGAGCGACGCGACCTAACGCTATGAGGGTTCGTTTGTACAAAAAATAAAACCCACGCCGCGAAAGAAGTTTTGCCCGCGCGCGAAAGAAACCGGTCCGCGCGCAAGAAGTCCAGGCACGCGAAAGAGGAAATATCTATATGAATCTACAAGCGGCAGAGGGACCTTCCACTTTCTGATTCCACTGAGGCTTGGCCAATTCCCGAACTTCCTGAGCTCAAGGTTGACCAGGCAACCGCATCTGTGAAACACTGAGCCCAATAAAATGGCTGCCGCGGGCATTTATCGGGAGCAAGCGATGAGTGTCTTTGACAGAGAAGTGATGGAGCTGATTGTGCGGGAGTTCTCGGGATTGCGGCATGTGTTCCGAAACGGTACCGAATCGATATATCAACGGCAACCGGATTGATAAAGGCTCGGCAGCGAGGAACTCAATCAGAGGAGATGGCGGAGTTTAAAAGGCTTCGGACAGACAGACAGGCGTAATTTTATAAAGAGGAAGATATACACCATACAAACTGCGTTCATTACCGCATGTCAATCATCCTACGGCAGACTACTAGGGCACGACAACTTAGTAGTATAGACTTTCGGAACGACGTCCGAACGCCTATTGTTGGCGTGGATGCTGATCAACGCACGGCCATCAGTCGTGCCGGTATTGCAGTTTGCAGTTTGTGGTTCCGATTAGTGTTTAGTGGTTCTGCTTAGAGGTTTGGTTAGATGTTTGGTTAGAGATTGGTAGTTAAAGGTTAGTGGTTAGTGTTAACATTAGGGTTAGGGTTCAGGGATGTTCAAAGAGGGACTTGTAGGATTGATGGCTCATCAATTTCTTGCGCTGGACAATACACATTAACCCATCAATAGGCATTCCAGCGGCAGCCCAATGTCTATGCTAAACTTGTATATCGTAGCGTTCGCTTTGGGATAATTCTAATTAACAACCCCCGTACCTAAAGTACGGGGGTTGCTAGATAGAATATTCCAATCAGCAATCCCCACTTAATAAACTCGGCTAAGATAATTCGTCCTCCGCCGTGCTGTACCGTGCTGCGTTCTACTCGCAATTACTAGAGTGATATCTTACGCGTCATCCTGTTTGAACAGCTATGGACAGCATTTGACAAGATTTTTATGAATCTATGACACCGCTAGTGGCGTCTACGAGTAGAAATTTTGACTGCGTTCGTATGAGCTATATACTGTTTAATAATTCAGTTCAAAACCGAAAAAAAAACACACCTCAAATGGAACTATAAAAAATCAAAACACCTCAATCCGAGTCACAAAATAAGCACAGCTTCACCTTCGATGAAAAATTGCGACACAGCTTGTCTTTGTTTGCTGAAAATGCCATAGCACTTCACTGCTGATACGAAATTTGTCACACGTTGCTCTCCACCTCCATCCAAAATGACACTGCTCGTTGAAACACGCAAGTTGGACTTGTACTCTGGACAACGAAATTCCCAATTTCAAATCGGGTGGACCTTGCGGACTTTCAATCAGCTAAACGCTTTGCCATCTTTTCCATCGCCACATCTGTCGACGATGAATTATGGGCCTCGATGTAGAAATTGTGGATGTCGTGCGCCATAATGCGAGTCAGGGGCGTCATCCAGACCAAATATTTATAATTGTCGGATCATTGATGTTGGCTCGATCGGCTCATTGATGTATCACCGGAGCACAGGAGAGCAGTGCCAGAACCACTTTGCGGCGACCTCGGAAGTGTCTTTTTCCCTCCATTTTTTTTTTTGTGGGGGGGTGTCTTTTTATCGGCTCCATTCCAGGTTGTGTCATTTTTCTCTCGCGATTTCCAGGGTGTGTCGTTTTTCTCTCTCGATATCCAGGGTGTGTCATTTTGTTTGCTCGCCTTTTTCGCATGGTGTGTCATTTTAGGGCCTAAACGCCAACTGTGTCTAATATTGGGCTCGATGTGCATGTGGTGTTTTTTTTGGAGACCATTTTGGTGAAGTTGTGTCTTTTATCCCCACTTACCTCGAAGTTGTGTCGTTTTCGTTGATTTTCACCCTGGTCGTCGTTTCTTAAAATTATTGGACAGTATATGTGCCATACGTTCGGAACACCTTCAAGTTGAAGTTGGCATTTCAAGCACCTAATTGTGGGTGTGATACACTCCGTAATAAACTCCCCTCTGCACTGCACCTACACTATGTTTTACGCAGCTTTATAAGCTGACAGCACTGCATTCCTCTCGACTCGAACACTGCCTATAGCGCAAATTGTGAGGCTCACGGCACAGCAGCATCAACGGCAGCGTTGATCCGGGGAGGGGGTTGCTGAACAGGAAAAGATCATGAGGGTTGTTGAATAGCGGCAACCCCCCGTACCCAAAGTACGGGGGTTGCTGATTAGAATTATCCTTCGTTTTCAACATGTCCATTCCTCGGCAATCATATCAAATTAAATGTTGATCCGGCAAATGCCGAAGTAGAAAATTTTACAACTTTTTCGTTTATCTGGGCCGCAAAAACTCTTTGTACCGCATGGACCAAATCAGGTTTAATTGAGAACCGTTAATCAAGTAGTAGTAAGTAGTACAGTATCGTAGATCACGATCGTGATCTGAGTCGGAGTTTGAACTTACGAGTGACTTCGGCTCGAACAATCATTGGCCCAATCGATCTCCATTGGCCTGCAGTTGCGACGGCAATCTCATCGGCCTCTGCTTTAGGGGCATCGGTATGCCAGTCGGTATACTGTAATTTATTTTATTTTAGAAACACTTTTATCATTTAGTCTTTCGCGCGTGGAGAACTTCTTTCGCGCGCGGGAAAACCTCTTTCGCGGCGCGGGTTTTATTTTCTGTACAAATCAACCCTCATAAACGCGACTCAAAAGCTCCAAAGTTCGCGAGCAAATTGTCATTGCTGATGGGGGGTCGAAAACCACCAACCCTTACCCTTACCCTCCCAAACCCCTACCCGTTGAGTCCCGCATTCTGAAGAGACGAAACCTCTTACACACCACATTCAGGATATGCAAAAATCGTATGAAATAACGCGTCCTGGATAAAATTCATCTCGCGATTCAGACTCAAAATTCAAACTCCGCAATTATATAATAACCGCACACTACAATCTGACCCTAAGTATCAAACCCCCGCCGTAATAACAAGACTCGTAATGACTCTGATGAGCGTACTGCATCACTTTCTCGGCTGATTCAATGCCGCACGTCGCAGCTCAATTCTTCCAGAAAATCTCATTGGCTGTGCTCGCCTCTACGATCTCCGAAGGGACCTACTTCCACCAAGCACATGTTTCACTCGATGAGGTCCTCGCTCCAACTGGAAAAACACTCCACAAATTAGCACCATCGCTCATGGATCTACTTCACAACGAGAACATTTCTCCTTCGGAGTTTGATCGGGATGCTCTCGAGGACCTTCTTTTCAACCACCCCGACCCTTATGATCTCGCAGAAACCGACCGCTACGATTTACCACAGGTGACTCGCTCCCAGCCCGTCTTCGCCATTGCAGAGTATATTAAGCTGGACAGTTCGGCATTGGCGGAGCTGTTGAAACCTTCGGAGCCCGATGCAGATGTATCCATGGAGCCTGCTCCCGGTACTCAGGCAGGTCGTCCAGATGATTGAAACCTCGAGGGCCTCCTTAGTTAATCTCTAACGTATCTCACAGTGCACGTTATTTCACTTCTAACGGGTAAATTACAAGGTTAGAAACACCAGTGACGTCATAGGCCAATGTTAGATAACAGCGGGCCCGTTTCAATCTCACCATTCTCACGTAATGTTATTTCAATCTCACACAGTGCTATCGGCGTTGACAAGGGTAGGGGTGGGGTGGGGTATCTCTGGGGGTAGTTGGTAACCCCAGGGTCAAAACCAGGGGTTTTAGTAAGGGTGTGATCCAAACATCATCTAGATGCATAAATTGAGAAAGTCTCGAGGTGTTCGTCTTCCCTGCAGGAACCTGCACCAAGGGGTATCCGCTGTTAAAATTTGCCACACAGGGTCGGGAAAGTGCATTAACACCTTGCAGACCGTCCTATTAGCCGAGCCCCATTGGGAAAGTTCCCACGCAATTCATCCCCGAAATGACATTTTTTGGCCCCAATACGACCCTTATGAGGAGTGGAATCCGACAATGACCGACGTCGTTTTGACACCTTTTTGAGCTTGCCGACGCCCTCAAAGAAACCAAAAAAATATTTCAACCCTTCAAAAGCATTTTTAGAGCAGTCTGAGCAAATTCCGAAAAATGAAATAAGGTCTCTCGAAGGGTACCTACCCTGTGTCTCGGGATCTTCCGGTGGGTACCCCTTGACCTGCACCGCCATGTGGAGCGAGGCGGCCTGGATACCATACTTGATGTCTATCAACAGATGTCGTTGCTCGTATGTACCCTGGCCTATTCCCTCCCCGATCCTATCGCCACCGTCAACTACCCTTTATCCTGCTCCTTTCTTATGCATTCAGTTTAGACTGCTAAGACTGGTACGGATATTTCGTCATTTCCTACTATATATTTTGCGTTAGTAGTTCCTTCCTAGCCGCTTTCGCCGCCATGTGGCGTAAGGCGGGCCTGGATACCAAACTTGATGTCTGTCAATAGCTGTCGTTGCTCGTATGTACCTGGTCTATTCCCTCCTCCTATCACCACCGTTACTACCAGCCTCCTCTATCCTGTTCCTTTCTTATGCCTTCAGTTTAGACTGCCAAGAGTGGTACTGATATTTCGTTCTTTTCTACTGTTATATTTTGTGTCATCCAGGAGGTACCCACCGGGTCCAAAAATTGAATTGAAGTCCCCCACCCATTAGCCGAAGCCAGCCACATCTCAATCGGCTCCCCACCCAAAACATTTTTTCGACCTCAACCTGACACTTATCAAGGTGATTGACGCCATTGCAACCGTTCAAATCTGATTCTGAGTCTATCTGGACCGCTTTCTATCATCTTCTGACCCACAGATGCACCCCCCCCCCAAGAAAAAAAACTGCAGAACCTTTGCAAGCCCGTTTTTAAAACATTCTGAATCTTTTTCTAAAAAGTGAAATAAAGCCATGAGCCGCTGTCTCGGCTTTCTCCGGCGGGTGGCGTTATCAGCTCCTTTCTGTAATTGATTTTACCGCTTGCCTCCGTTGCCTCGTAACCATTCTTCTCACCGTTTCCGGTCCCCCATTTTTTTGTTTTGGTTATCCCGCGCTTGTGTGGTGAGGATGATCGTCAACATTCCGAAACTTTTCCATTTCCCCTGTCGGCTGAAGACGCAGTACTATATATAATGTACCTAACGCGACTGACCTTAACGCCCCATTTTCCTGACCGCCATGTCCGAGGTTAACGGCAGTGAAGAATTCCAGGTCACGTTCATTCTCGGTCCATGGGTATGCTTTTCTTTCCAACTCTTGGCAGCGAACCTGACACAAAATGGGTAGCTCATTGGTTCGTGCTTCGAGTTAGTCCTTATGGGTGTTCTATCCTGCCAGGTGAGTCCAAGTATTGCCCCGCCTCTGTTTTTGTCTTACAATAACCAGTTCGTCAATTATTACACTTGGTACCCCGATGACAAACGGGGTCTTCGCATTGCTGCGGCGATTCTCTGCCTCTTGAGCGTACTCAAATCGGCCGAATCATTGTATGTGCGGCTTCCCCGCGCTTGACGCTCCGCTCATGTGCCTTAGCGCTGCTTTGTGGATCTTTTTCATCCACCATTGGGGAGATATCGAGTCCGACATCATGCTCAGCGCTACAGGATGGTGGGATACCGCGAATCCATTGATGGTACCTCTGATTCGTGCTTGCCCCATCAACATACTCACCGCCGACTTGCTAGGTTGCGCTCATCAACTTCTACGTCCAATGCTATTTCTGCCATCGTCTCTTGAGTTTCTCCAAGAGGTGGTACGTTGTGGCTCCCATATTCTCGTTATTCGTCTTTGCCCTTCTGTCCATAGTTCTTGGGGTACGCCACCACACCCACTCTCTAGCGAGAATCGCTGACGATCCTCGCAGACATACTACATTGCCACGTTACAAGAGGACCGAGTCACAGACTGGTGTAAGCATCGAGCGGCCCTCATCTCGACGCAGAACTGACTCCCCCCGCAGTTGCCGCACATCTCAGTTCTGTATTTGGCGAGTATGATTCCGTCGGGGGCTGAGCCGCCGTTGATCCAGAATCTCACAACCCTTTAGCTGGGGACTTCATCCTATCATGTACGACGGCGTATTTCCTTGTCAAAACCAAGAAGAACGTGCTCCCGGGCACCGCGGGCCTCATCAATTCCCTCGTCCGCCTCACTTTCCAGACCGCCGCTCCCGCCGGGCTCTTGTGAGTATTCGCCCCACCATCACCCCTCCGTCTTGATGCAACTCACATATAATGTCGTGTCAGCACCTTGTTCACCCTCATCTTCTCCCAGCTGCACCGCAGTAACAACGCGTACCTGGGATACACCGAGATCGCGTTCAACCAGCCACTGCCGAAGCTGTACGCCATCTCGATGATGTATACGCTCAATGCGCGGCGCACAATCTACGCCTCGCACCGCGGGCGCAACGGGCTGTCGAACAGCAGCGACGCGCCGTCCGGTAGTCGGACGCCGCGCCCTGCGCGGCGCCCCAACGTAAGCCGATTAATATTTGATATGACTTAGAGAGGAACATACTGATTGTTGGTGTATGATTTTAGGGCGACGTGGAACTCGGCCAGATCCAGGTGTACACGCAGACGGAGATGTCGCGACAGGTCGATGTAAGTGGTTATGCTCCTCATTTTATGTTTTGGGCCGATGAATGTGGGGCTATCAGGTCCGCGATATGTTCCGGGCGGATACAAACGAAGATCAAAAGCACACGATTTCGAGCCCAGACTAGAAGATTGGCGGCGAGTCGGCACAGTGAAGAGGAAGGGTTTTTTTTTATGATGACGGTTGCTTACAATTCAATACCGCGTCGATTCGTATCACCGGATAAAATTGCATTGTGTATATCGCCACTTGTAATGTTGTTTGTCTTGCACAAGATTAGACTCGAACCAGTCTCAAGGGCGTGAGGTCTCGAAGACTATCGTTTGATGCTACGCCGGAGGGACTGGTGCTTGACCACCAAGTCATATGAAGCCCATTTTGGCAGGAAATACATTGGTAAGTGTCATTGTGACCCCAATCTGAGGCATTCCCTCACCCAATTGGTTACGGACTTGGTTCGGCTCAAGATGTTCAACTTGGCCACAGGTTTAACCGCATTGGCCCGCCCAAACATCGGCCCCCTTGAATGGTTGAAAATTTATGGGCTGGGGCGTCATTCTTTGTGAGACTCCTCTCAAATAAAAGAACCCATAATCCAATGTCACTGTTTACTGAATATCAGAAACCGGGCGCGCATGAGTACCGACCTGTTCAATGAATCTGGCGGCAATTATATATGTTGTATAGGTTGTACTCTGAACTTGGTTTAAAGTCAACTTGTATCATCCAGCCGTGGAAGAATGCTCCGACATCGTCGAGCAAGAGGAATGGAAGCCTACTAGAGGAAATACGCCCTAAACGAGCCAAAATCATGGGCGATCGCGTCAAGCGCTCTAATACCTGCCAAGAAACGGCGGGAGAGCATAGAAATAGGCGTATTGTGATACCATTGTAGTATAGCTTTCAACTTGTGGCGCCCGTTAACTTGTAAAGCTCAAGTTGGTTTGGTTCAAAACTAGCTTGCAATGCAACAGTTTAACTTGACTGAGAGTATGGAAGATCCGCTGGAGAGTGGACTCCATATGGGAAAAAACATACTAACTTGCCAAAGTACTTAACTTGCGCACCAAGCGGAGTTTGAATTTGGGTGAGCTAACTTGTGTAACTTGTGCTTGGGCTCGCTTACACCCACGATCCTCACTGTAAATAAACATGCTAGAACTCCTCCCAATCCCATCCAATTACCCTCCAAGCACCTGGGGGGCCTCGGGACGGGCCTCGGGGTTGCTCGGCATCGTTTGATTGTGTTTTTGGTGGCGGACTGCTCAGGAGGTGCCTGAAACTTCGTGGAGTTGTTAATCCATGCTGGTAATCATTGAAAGATGATTTGTAAATAATCCCGAGCACGCGAGAGATATCAAAATTCAACCTACTCAACGACTCATGTGTGCCTTGGGTGGTAGTCGGCTTCCTCTAATACCTTGCATACATGGGGGCGAAATCACCAATGTTACTTGCACGTGTGAATGCTAACTCGTGAGTGCGAAAACTAACTTGTTCGTGTCCAAGCTGATCTATGCAGGCAACAAACTGACTTACGCGCCTACGTTGCACAAGAAGTGTTTCAGCGGCGAAGAGACTTGTGCACGCAACTTCCCAGCACAAGTTGGTTTGCTGAGGCATGGTAGCATTCCGGTGTTTCCTCCTGGGATCCACGAATCTCAGAGAGTATTTAGAAAGCGCCAGGAGGCTGGAATTCGTTGGCCGTTTGGAGAGGCTGGGAGGCCGAGTTAGGTGTTTCGAGGGGAGAGAGCCTGAGGGCCGTCGGCGTCCAAGCACAAGGGCTTCAAGAGGATGAGGCCACGTTAAACGCGTGCAGGGTGTTCATTTCGCGCGCCAGCATAAGAACGGGAGACGCCCAAGCAGTGGTGGTTGTTCGAAGCAGGAAGGAAGCGACGGGCCGACAGCCGATGGAAGGTGCAGCCAAACACCGGCACACTCCCTTCTTCATCTCTCCCGTCTTTGAGTCGCGTTTGGCCTGCACTCCCGTACGTTCTTCTTCCTCTTTTATATTCTAGTCTTCTCTGCACGCTGTTTCTGTTTTCGTTGCTCGCTCGGATCGTGAGTAGTATCGCTGACGATCGGCGATTCAGGATGCCCGCCTCGTCGGCGCAGCCCAAGCGCGCGTCAGCCTCGCACCGTATTGCGCCCAGGCGGCTTCGACCTCGTCCTCTAGCAGCACTACTCCCCACGCCCCTCAGCTACTACCCGATTACCCCCAGCTTTTGGCGCTGCACAATCCGCGTCCCCGTCCGAATACACCGACGCCGACAACTCGTTCACAACCCGCCAGGCAGTCTACCCAGCGCGTACTGCGGCAGGCACCGCGCGCCTGCGCAGACGCTCAGAGCGGCACTTTCCCGCCAACACCCCGCCTTCGTCGTCTTCGCACCTAGCCCGCGGCGCGGACAACGACACGTTCCAGCTCGCGCGCACGCCAAGTTGTTTTTGTGCTGATGGCCCGCTCGCGCGCGGCTGAGCGGATGGTTCGCCCATTTGGCGAGGAGTACGAGCGACTTGTTGTTACCGGGGACGATCAGCCATGCGGCGCAGCTCGCCTCGTACTCGTCGTCGCGCACCGCCATGCGTGCGTCCAGCTCACGCAAGGGCGAGGCTTCATCATCCACTTTGCGGAAGGGCGACTCTACTGCGACGACACGCAAAGACGGAAGCGGCGGCAGTGTCCCTCGACAAGGCCGTACAGTACCTGCTCGACGGCGATACCGCAATCGACCGCAGCGCGGAGCCCATCTGGCTCCTCAGCGTGCAGCGAGGCGTGCGTCGCTGCCGCGTATGCTTCTTCCGACCACCATCACCATCACCTCCCGACGTTACACGGGCACGGATTCGGACATTCGACAGCGCGCCACTCGCCAAATCCCGACATCGCCACTTCTTCAAACGACCACGATGGCGGCGAAGAAGCCTCGACGGCACGCACGCAGACTGGATGCCCGACGTGGAGGAGCCCTGGCCCGCGACGTTCCACGCGGGGCTCTATGCGCCGTACCGCGCGGGGTTCGAGCCGATTCGTGACTTGCCTGGATTGGGTGGGAGCGCGCTTTGACTGCGGCGCTCGAGAACGGCGAGCACGCGGGCGAGAGCAACGGGCACCCGCCGCTGCTCAGCATGAGCCACAGCCCGTCGCAGTCGGATTCATCGTATAGGTGCGTTCTTTGCTCCTACTCTTCTCCTTTTTTCTTCTTCGTCATTCTCACTCGACCTCCTCTCCCTTTCCTTCCGCATCACTCCCCTCCACTCATTGGAGGTGGAGGTGGAACGAGACACTGCACCTTCGTTCCCATATCTTGCGCTGGCGTTGCTCGCGGCGCTCTTCCGCGAGCGCAGGCGCGTCGTCTGGGGCTTCGCGTGCCTCGCTTCCGCATTGCGGCTTTATTCGCACGGCGGGGACTCCCGCGCCCACGTCGTCTGTGGCATCGCTGCCCGCTGTTACCTGCGTCGTGGAGGACTTGGCGCTGGCGATGGTTGGGCTCCCACCACTCTTCCTCCTCCCTCCCTCGCCCTGTCCTCCCTCCCTTTCCTTCCCCTCTCCCTTCTGAATCTCGACTTCACTCCACCCCACAAAATTGAATTTCTTATGTAATATTTTCCGCCGGCGCACTTCATTCTCTCCTCTCCCGTTTTTTTCGCCGGCGGCCCTATCCCGCCCGGGGGGTGGAGGGCGGATGTCTCGCGCGTGTTTGCCCGCGGTCTTTTGGGGTCTAGGCGTCGGGATGGTTATTGGTGGCGTGTACGGGGTGCGCACGCACATTGTCGTTTTTCTCGCCCGTCTTTGGGTGGACACCTTATCCCTCCCGGGGGGTGGAGGGCGGATTTCTCGCGCATGTTCGCCCGCGGTCGTTTGTGGCACGGCATTGATACCGGCGTGGAGGGGTGTTGGGAGTTGGTGCACGTACTTTGCCTTTTTTTCCCCCACCCATTGGCCTGCGGCGTTATGGCTGTTGGGGGGTACAGAGCGGGTGTCGTGTGCGTGTCGCCCGCGGTTGTTTGGTGTGTGGCGGCGATATCGGCGTCGGAGGGTTTTTGGTGTGGGGGCGTGGGGCGCACTTTGTTGTTTTCCTCGCCCGCCGTTCGATCGCTGCCGGGGGGTGGAGGGTGTATGCGGCACGCGCGTTTGGGCGCGGTCGGTTGAGGCGCGAGCTTCGGGGATGTTTTTTAGTGCGATATTGCGGGGGCCTCTGATGCGGAGTCGCGACTTTTGTCTGGCGGCGATTCGAGGCAGGCGCCTTATTCATCTCGGGAGGCAAATGCGTGGGGTCGAGCGTGTCGCTCCCTCCTTTCTGTTTCTCTTCGTCGTCGTTATCTCTTCCCTCGTTCCATTTTGCTTCCCTTCTCTCTCTCTTGACGACACTGACGCTGACTCTCCTTCTTCCCTAGACCCCCTCTCTTTCCCGCCGCCCACGTCGCGCTATGCGTTACCTTCCCTCACCGTCACCCTCGTTCTCTTCCTCCCGTCGTCGTTCGTCGCAATCTCCCTCCCCTGTTTGACTCCACATCCACGCTTTTCGCTGCCCGCCGTTATCTTTCTCATCTCATTCCCCTTCCCGAACGCTAACTGACGCTCCTCTTCCTTCGCAGGATACTCTTTGACGCGTTCCCCGCGTGCGGGCTCGGCGTCAGCGTCGCCACCGACGGCACACTCTACCAAACGCCGCCTCGCGCTCGCCTGGCAGCGGTGAGCTTGGGTGCAGAAGCATGTTCAACATTGATCATGATCAAGCCGAATGATTACCTACTCTACGATGTATTGTCGAATTTCGGTGACGGAGGCCGATCGTGAGACTGAGGATCCTATAAGTTATAAATATCGCCGCCGCCGCAAACACGCAAGTCGTTGATCAGCGTTGGTAACCAGCAGGGCGCTAACGGCAGACTGAGTCCGCAGTTGAACTGCCAGTCGAAATTTAATTATAGCGCAGCCGTAGGAATAGCACTACAAAAAATGATCCCCGTTTTCAGTTGAGCGCTGTAGATATCTTTTAATCCTGTCCTGAATGGAAGCCCTGGCTCTTGGGTATTAGCGCCCGCAGATTTGACGCCGAATATCTGTGCCGACCACGATCAACCGGATCAGATCCGAAGTTTCTTGCTCTTTGCCACCATCGCCTACCTTCGCTTTGCTCAAGCTTTGCTTGTCCGGTGCGTTCGAGAGTATCCACATATTATTATGAGCTTATATCTCTGTCCATATTAGTTCTCTCTATGTTTGACGTACCCTGCCATCGGGACGATTGGGCAAGCCAATCCCAGCCTGCCAAAAGGACCGCGAGAACTCGAACTTTGGCGGTCTGTCTTGTGTCTGGATACGCATCGTGTATACTTTCTACGCATCGTGTATACTTTCTAGACCTCACGAGACGTCGGGTTCATCCTCTAGCTTCTCAGCAACAATATTGAATCTTTCCGGATTTTCGTTTGACTGGCCGGCATGCGGTTCTGTGTTTATATGAAGTCCTTTCCCCGCAGCACTTAGCCAGAGGCCTCTATGCTACGATTTCAGTGGAGAAAACCCATACGCACCTCACTTTTACAGCAATACTTCCTTCTACGTGGTTGTGCATATATATATCTGCAAAATCCGCTTTTCTCACAATCATTCTGGCGATCTGGTATACACGCATCTTCGCCTGAACTTTCTTTTACACCTTGCCTGGTCACCTCATATCGAACCCACTTTGAAGGTCGACCGAGTTGGATTTCTTGTTTCTCCCTACGGTGCTCGAAACACATCAGGCTACGAATTACAATCGCTTAGGGGGACATCTATTTGACCGTAACCTCGAATATCTGTCCTGGCAATCAAATGTTCGAACGTGCCTCTCCAGGATCATCCTCATCAACAGATCTGCCTGTATTGTAATTTCCGCCCTTACGTTCGTGTCAATGTCATTTATGGCATTCTCCACTAATCAGGACGCCACCGACACCAGGCAGTCAAAGTTCGTAAGCCTCCGACGCCACTTATGATACTCCGTCGGAGTATGAGCGTTTTCTGGAACGACGCTACTCCTCCGCGTTACAGTTCCAAATTCGAATATAGGGAGCCACACCTTAGATCCCCGCGGCATATCATCGAAGTTGACCAGATGCGTTCCATCAATAATCGCTCCCATAAGGCTGGTCTGTCCTTTCCCTAACTCCACAAAATCGGCGGAAGCCCTTTTTGATTTTCAGGCGTGGCGGTACGGTAACTGTTCTCATACAAAGGGCTGGATCCATGGTCAGTTTCCCACTATCTGTGAAGTGACAGGAAATTCAAAGACATAATAGATGCCATGCTCGCAGGACCGATGTCTGGCAACTCCTATGCATCCATTGTCCAGTTAATAACCGCCGCTTACAGACGGTACCTGGCTTCTGCGCGCCGACGTGGCAAAACGGCGAATTACCCCTTGAACACTCAATTCTCCGGAACGGTGAGAATGCACCGGCAACTTGCGGATGATGACGGCTGGCAGTTTAAATGGACATCGGTTACGCGTGGGTATAGTCACTATACCCACGCGTAAGTCGGTTCATTCATCTTTAAGAGACCAATTTGAGAATTGCGGCTGGCATCTCTCATCAACTCCCCTTCGCGTCCACGCACATCCCTCGAAATGACCGCAAGCCTAGGCTCAAAAGAATCCTACATCGGGTGCTTCACGCCACATTACTTTGGTCACCGAGCTTCCTCATTGACGTAACGAATGCAGCGTGTTTCTGGAGGACATCCTCTACGGTGAGTAGGTCCATTAGCTTCATATTTCGGATAGTTCCTGACACCATTTAAGGCGTCTACTTCTCCGTGTTCATTCAAACCTGCCTACTCATGTGGAAGAAGCACCAGGAGCGGGACATGAAGAACACATACATTATGGTCACGATATTCTTGATGTTCCTTTTCATCACTGCGGTTCGTTCAAGTCAACGCCCAATTATTTCGATGTATGAAATATCCTCGCAGCGTTGCGTCATAGACAACATCCGTTGCATCGTTGCTCTCGGTGAGCAGATCTGCTACCTCTGCATCGGGCATGCTAACCCGCCCAATAGACGATCCAGAGCTTGATTTCGGACCACCTAATACCACTCTGGGAATATTGACTAACACCTGCTCGGCACTTGCGACTGCAGTTGCGGATGTCTTTGTTGTACGCGCAACACCGAGCTTCTAGATGGACGTTCGTTTACCTTGGTTAATCACAGATCTTTCGAACCTTCACAGTTTGGAATAGAAACTGGTTCGTTATCATTCTCCCATCGTTGCTTTTTTTGGGAAATGTTGGTATGTTGTCTTCAAATTGTTGAACCGTGAATAATTGCGGTTTCACAGGCTCTGCGATCTGGGCCATTGTTGCGCTGATAACATATAACCCCATGATCGAGACACCTTTCTTCGTTGCCCACCCAGTCAATGCGTTCATTGCGCTGAGTCTATGTACCAATCTACTCTGCACCGGTGCGTTTCCCGTCGTCCTGTGCTATGTAATCTGAGCGAATTTTCACCAGCCCTCATCTCCTTCCGCATTTTGCACTTCAATCGACAAGTGGTAGGTGTGCTTTCCCCCGGCTCCGACATCACAAGAGCAATCTCTGTCATTATTGAGTCGGGTTCGTTCTTCCATTTCCCTGATATCCATCCGCATTTCTTGACGATCAACAGCGGCAATCTATACATTGGTTCTTACAGCATCGCTCATAACGTATAGCCGGAACAACTATGTCAGCTATATCCTCTTCGATTGTGTACGTCGTGATCAGCTTGAATCGAGAACATAAGTTAACCCATGCCACAGACGCCGGCTACAATAGTATGTACTCCATTCCTGCTCACGAATATCTTAAGCTCAGATTCAACATGGGACGTATAGGGTCTTGTCGTAAGTTGCATTGATGTTCCACCCTCTCCGTAGCTAATCAGTGCTTACAATGAGTTCTCGTACATCATTATTCGCGTAAGACGAGGAACCTCCTTCGGCGACAGCACGGAAATCAAAAGTACCACAATCGACAGCGAAGGCGGACCCCGCAGACCGACGATCGAACTCGGTTCAAATCGCAATACGCGTTCCGGGACCCAGAGCGAGGTTCAAGTCCGACTAGAGCAGGTGTTACATCATCACCGCGACGAAGACACGGCTTCCAACGATGACCAGGCGAAATATAGAGGGTAGATTGCTCCTGTATTGAGATTGGGTACAAATAAGTAATCTATGAGATATCTTTTATAATTTTTCGGAGAGTTGATGTGGTTCGTACGAATCGAAGGATCCGTGGTTTGAGGCAGGCTGATTTAATTTACAGCTCATGTCCGAGTCTCCGAGATCTAACATTTTTCCGGTACAAATCAAGCTTTCTCCCAACGTGGCAAACGGGTGTAATCCAAATTTCAACCCTTGTTAGATGGATAATATCAGCGAGTTATACACCAGCTACAATGCGCCACAACAGTTCGTGCAACTCAGCAAATCAGAGACAGAGGGGGCAAGAAGCAGGGCATGTGGCGCTGAAGTGCCGGGCAAGCACTTTTTCGGCACCTGGCGGGCACTCGCCCAAGCATCTGGTAGCGCACTCCTCAGACGTCCATTACTCGTATCTTAAGCAGATGTGGTGATTTCGTATGTACATGTTTGTTCTTCCGAATCTATCCCGTTTGTCTTCGCTGCGCAATCCAGTTCCCGTTTAATTTTATCTAGGGCAGCTGACCCAGTACATCATGATCCAGGAAACCAGACGCCCATTAATTAATTATTAACCGTTCTTTAAGCAAATGCTCGTTCGGCGGTGCAATTGCCCCATATGGGTTTATCTCCATTCTTTTTTCCTCTCCTCTCGTTCTGAAAGTCCTGTGTTTCTGGACCGTTTGCACGCGCAGGTATCCACATCCTGTCAATTACACACTGCGCAAACTTCACCGCAGAATGGTGCAGGACAGCGCAGCACATCTCAGCAACAGCGGAAGTTCAGAGCTATACCTTTCAGTCGACATCTCAGAAAAGAATTTTCCAGCCTCCAAGCCGAATTTAGGTTAATAACCGTTCAACGGATCTTCCTACTGTTCCCCAGCTGATCATTTCGCAATTGTTCCGCAGAAATACGCAGTTTCTCGCAGTGAATCCCTGCCTGTGCCGCAGTTGTGTTCAACCTGCGGCTACGTAGCACCCTGAGAATTTGCCGACCATAAATAAGCCAATGTCCCGGTCTTTCTAAACCATACTCCTTCGCTCTCCAAAAATTCACTTAGCTTCGGTCAATCTGGGTTTCTCTTCAGCTGGGGGCTTCTAGTGGTCATCAAAATCAATCCTGATTCCTGACTGTCTATTCTCTGCTCTCAACATACATCGGGTGTCTCTTGAACTGCAGGATACTGGCAGTCATCGATAACAATTCCCTACCTCGTTGTTCCTCCTCACTTGCTATCCTTGTCTTGGTTCCGACGCTGCATTTTCGTTGGATATGCCTTGCACGCAATCCTGTATCATGATTTAATTACAAAATAAATTCACTTCGCCGTATTGACGAACTCAGCACCTGCCGGAGCGAAGCGAGGGTTCATCTGGTATATGATAGCCGGTTGTCTGAACAATTTACAGGGCTAATTATAGTTCTCGTGGCCAAGTCGCAGTCACATATTGGCTGCGAGCTTCGCGTGTGGGATGTTTTCGATTTGGTACTAAGATTCAACTGTCAAATTTAAATATTCCAATGGACTCTTGAAGAGTGTACTCTTCTCTGGGATGGATAAACTCAGCGGCATCAAACCTTAAGGCTTATTTTAGCATGCCTCGTGCTCTTTCAGATTTCACGGCAATAAGAACCTCTGCGTCTTTGTCTCATTGATCTTAAATTGGCAGCTTCTCGTGACCTGCTAAGCTCACCTACCAATTCTCATCGTGTCTCTATCAATATGCCCTCTAGCTCAACCTCCAATGCACAGCCTGCGGGCCCAGCAGGGAATTCTTCCAAAACGGGCTCAAAGGAAATGTGATGGGTATCAGTACCAGTATCACGCACCAACGTGTAAGTTAACAAGCGGTTGACGGACCGCGGAGCGGTCCGTCATCCTCTTTTCCAAATCCAGATCCACACAACAGCGGCAGCCTGTAGATATGATGTTGACGCAGGAGTATGGTTGAAATGTGAACTATGGACTCACAGGTAGTCATTGCTAAACTCAAAACTCCAGGCATTGTCCTTCAGTTGCCAGTGAAATTTATATTTATGCTGCAAATTTCAGTATATCAAAATAAAGAGACTTTTCTAATTACGATGCATGTGGTACGCCGTCGCCGACATCCCTTTTCTTTGAGAATCCCTTTGCTGGATGTTTACAATGCTGTATCAAGCTTTCTGGCCCTACACAATTTTACAATATCTGGGGCCAGCTTTCTTGCTGTGATTCAACATCTGGGCTGCCAAAGACAATGCTGTCAAATCAAACAACGCATTTACACACTGTGACTGAATAGCTGCTCTCGGTTTAAGATACATCGCAGCCTGGATACACAAAAGTTCTCGTTTCACATAATTTGACCCTTATAATGTAAGCATCATTTGAGAATAAAATATTGCACTTTGTGCCTCAGGGAGGCCTTGGCATATCCTGGCCTTGGCATATCCTGTCGACATATGCAAAATCATAAACTCAGAGCATTTTTCTTGGCATGTGAGGTTCGTTGCCGCCGAGTATAGAATACGATTTGGTGATGTTGACATCGGAGTGAGTTCGGCGTGGACACCGGCATCACGGCAGAGGCATGTCGCCCTGACTTAAATGTGAGGTGTAGACTCACAGGCACTCAATTACAAACCCAGAGTGTTGTTCTTAAACAATGAAACTCATACTGAGATTGCAGCATACCAAAATCAGTTACTTTTGTAATTCCGATGCATGCGGGGTATGCCGCCGCCAACATGACGGTGTCGCAAATTCCCGAACTTCTTTGAGCTTAAAGCTGATATTCCACACTGTCGGTGCTGATTAACCAAAGTGTCGGTACTAATGAACCAAAATCGGAGTTTAAAAGGCAGTGTATGTATTTTTGTTCTC
This sequence comes from Mycena epipterygia, assembly GCA_029281465.1. Classification (NCBI taxonomy): domain Eukaryota; kingdom Fungi; phylum Basidiomycota; class Agaricomycetes; order Agaricales; family Mycenaceae; genus Mycena; species Mycena epipterygia. The sequence goes on along the minus strand of JARJCQ010000053.1, from coordinate 792,203 downwards.
AGCAGGCGTGGGTTTTTTGGCCATCATGCAGTTGATGTACCGAAAATGTGGTTCAATAGCTCCCAAGCACAGCTTCAGACAGACACGGACAATTTTATAAAGAGAGAGATATTTCAAGGATACCGATTATGAGATTAATGCTACACGCCAGAAAGGCAGGAGGCACGCACGCACGGCGCTGTTAGCATGCAGCCGACGCGACCATATCACATGGCAATTAGCCACATTTCCGGCCACCATAAGTTAGCTCGGACCGGGTAAGAATCCAATTAGATATCCTACAGACTGAAATCAGACCGGAAACCCCACGTCTCTGATCCTCCGAGATTTTTCCCACTGGCTGGAAAATGCCGAGCCAATGGGAAAAATCTCGGAAGAGGGGATTTGTGGGCTTTCCGTTCTGGTTTCAGCCTACCAGATACCTAATCTGATACTTGGGTGGTTCGAGCTAACTTCCACTGGCTGGAAATTTCGGTATTTGCCGTGTGCATAGAACCCAACCGCCGATGCGTGATTTAGTTTGCACTGGGGTTCAATGGGCTTGCATTAGGGTTGTTCATAGTAGCCCTTTTTGGCTCCTTTTTGAGTTCATTTTCAGTTCCTCTTTGTTCCATTTTTTTGAAAGAGGGACAGAAAAAGGGCCCTTTTCCAAAAATGAATACATGTGCCCATTTTTTTTTTTTGAAAAACTGCCCTTTTCTGCTCCTTTTATTTTCCCTTTTTCAGACATATTCACCTCCTTGACTTGTTGCATTACATAGTCTCTGACCTCTCAAATACACTCCCAACAGACCATGTACCCCTTGCTGAATGTAAATATTCTAGATGATGTATATGTTCAGGGAAGTTCCCCCTTTTCTCCCTTTTTGCCAAACCGCTTGCTTAGGTGTTCACAGTAGCCCTTTTTGAGCTCCTTTTTCGTTCCTTTTTTCTCAAACAGCAGGAAAGTGCAAAAAGGAATGAGAAAGGAATGTAAAAAGGAAGCAAAAAGGAGCGAAAAAGGGTTACTGTGAACAGCCCTATTGAATTAGTTCCAGACTTACTGCCCGTGGCATGAGACCCGCTGTCAAAATCTGGAAATTAGGGAACGGAATGCAACAAAAAGGGAGGAAAAAAAGTATTGACCTAGCCTGGAGTCGAACCAAGCTTAGATTCCCACCCTGTATTTTCAAGGATACGTATGAGAAGCAGGTGCGGGCCCTACTAGGTCGTATTCCTGCAAAGTGGACCTTGAATAAATACAGCAAATTGAGCCTCCAACAAGGGTTTTTGGTGTGCAGGGGCGTGGGGCGCACTTTGTCGTTTTCCTCGCCCGCCATTTGCATACAGTGTTATCGCTGCTGGGGGGTGGAGGGTGTATGCCGCGCGCGCGTTTGGGCGCGGTCGGTTGAGGCGCGAGCTTCAGGGTATTTTTTTAGTGCGAGGTGGCAGGGGATTCTGGTACGGATTCGCGACTTTGTTTGGCCTCGATTCGAGGTGGGCGCCTTATTCCTCTCGGGAGGCAAATTTGTGGGGGCGAGCGAATCGCTCCCTCCTTTCTGTTTCTCTTCGTCGTCGTTGTCTCCTCCCTCGTACTGTTTTGCCTCCCTTCTCTCTCTCTCTCTTGACGATGCTGACGCTGACTCTCCTTCCCTAGACCCCCTCTCTTTCCCGCTGCCCACGCCGCCCTATGCGTTACCTTCCCTCACCGTCACACTCGTTCTCTCCTTTTCGTCGTCGTTCGTCGCAATCCCCCTCCCCTGTTTGACTCCACGTCCACGCTTTTCGCTGCCCGCCGTTATCCTTATCATTTCATTCACTTTCTCGAATGCTTACTGACGCTCCTCTCCCTTCGCAGGATACTCGTCGACGCGTTCCCCGAGTGCGGGCTCGGCGTCAGCGTCGCCACCGACGGCACGCTCGACCAACCAGAGGTCTGCTCCGCCTCGCACTACTACGACGCATGGGCACTCCAGCTCGCGCTCGAGCTCGTCGGGACACTCGCACAACTGTCTCCTCCGCAATATGTAAAAATATTTCACATCGGTGGCACAAAACAAGTATGATGTATGTATGGATGTATGATGTCATGGATTCGAGTAAGATAATTTACGCCTCGAGGCGAGCACTAATCAGAAGGGGTGAGCGAAAAAAATCGGACCTCTTTCTCCGCAGCGTAAATCTTTCTCGTGCTCACATGTATATCTCAGTTGATTGTTGTCCACTGAGATGTATGTCTGTTCATTAGCTTCCTTAGTTCTCATTTCTGGGGGCAACCCTGCCATTCCAAAGGTGATGGCAAATCGGTCAGAAGGACCATTAAAACCGAACGTGCCGAGCACCAAATTGGGCAATCAGAGCCTGTTTCCGGCAAAATCCGACCCTTGGAATGACTGATTCCTCATATGGTCCCCTGTGTTGTGAACACACTGGATTCTCCTATTGAAGTTCTAATTTTCACAACCGCATGCAAAATCCTGTTGAATTGGTTGGCGTTCTTTCCTCTTTTTTTGTCCAAATTACTGGATGGCCGAACCCAGACGGACCCTAGCTAGCCCTTTGTAGGTATAATTCTGCTTATCAGCCACTTGAGAACTTCCTCCTTCAGAAATCGTCCATCAACCCCACAACCTTCGCGGTTCTTATGGTACTCGCCATAGCCGGCTAACCAGGATTCATACTCGGCTCCGATACGAGTTATTGCCCGCCGATACCGGCTGCTCTCTCGCCACGACTGCTTAAGTGAATTATTTCCAGTTTCAGCTAGTTTCAGCCGTTGTTAAACACACCCCGGCTCCACGGGAGGCGTGAATCAACTGGGATTCTTGCCTAATTTAGGACTCGGTGGTACTGGCTTATTCAATGATGTTACTCCTAGTTGTCAGCCGTGCAGGCTCGTGCAGGACGTACCAAGACTTACCACTCCGTTCCATCGCGGCGCCATAACAGGCACCAGTGCATTTGCCGTAAAATCACTGGTGGAATTACGGAACATCGACGGCTGCTAGTGGCTAGCCACATCGCAAGAAAGAAATCGCCGCGGTGATTCTTCAGCGCCGAGCCAGCCATTCAGAGGACGAATGATAATAGATGAAGGGGCGTGATGAAAATCCTGATGTTTTGGTCCTGACATTTTGGCTAAAAAAAAATCAGGTCTTCAGGGTTATTAGTATTATCATTATTTCCCCAGTCAGATCTAACTAACATTATTTAAATTATTTCCAAATGCTTATGCAGACATATTGATACACATCAATCTTTGGTGCTTGAGAAGTTACTGTCATCATTCGTCTCAGGGTCCTGCGAGGTGGTCGAGGACATGTTGCCCAGTGCCATCGTCGTCTCCATCTCGCCGGTGCCCCTTGTAGTTGAGCCTCCGATGTTGACCTTCGGGACAGAGATGATGTTGAGGTCCGGGACAGAGATAATGTTTCCGCCGTTGGGGAGCATTTTGCGCAGCTCCTCACGGCCGACGAAGTGGTCCATTATCGTCTGTAAAGGAGTGAGGAATATATCAGAGCGACGTCGTCGGCAAGGGTGGATCGCTTCACGTGTGTGTAAATCTGGCCTATGGGGAGGGAGAACAGCACGATCATGTACGTCCGAGGTGAGAACCGGACCGATAGCAGAGTCCCGAGAGCGAAAACGGCTATAAAATGCCCGCGTAATGGGTAGTCTGATGTCGTGAATAGTTGAGTGTCACACACCCGCGAAGAACCCCGACTGAATCGCGGTTCGAATCAGGCGGTTTAGCACCCTGTCCATCCGCGTGGAGCTCGTCTTCAGCCAGCGGAAGTATGTTATGAACAATATGACTTCGCTCAGGGAGTTAGATTCGAGCTGCGGTGGAGGAAGGCAACTGACTCGCAATCAGGACATCGATGCCACACTGAAGTGCAAGGTTGGCCTCCTCAATGGGGTGCAGCGCCGGAATATTTGAGAGTCTGGACTCGGGGTATCATGTGAGTACGAGGATATGTTGCGATGCAGGAGCACGCACCGAGAAAGACGCGAAGACTGCAGTATGACGACCGCGATACCCAGTCCACATGTAGCTAGCGCTGCCGCTAGAATGAAACCGACCAGAATTTTGCTCTTGGTGAACATGTAGATACGCCACAACTGGAACGTCTGGTTGACCAGCGCGAGGACAGTGTTCGCTGGAAAAAGGAAATGCGATGAGAATCATCCAGAGCATGCTAGTTGATCTTACTGAGTATAGTCAAGGAGGACGGCCACAGAAAGACTGAGTATTCATGGCTCGTCACGTTCTTCATTGTGCAGCAGTGGGACCTACTCACTCACGACGACTTGAGGATTTGAAAAATTCCTGCATCGTCCTGAGTTTATGCTCGGGCCCGACAAGACGGCACTCACGTTACACAGTAGAACCTGTGGTGGGTGAGAATCAAGATGTAGCCGCAGACTCAGGTAGAGACACGGACCACGACAAATAGACAACTGCTGCAGCCTGCGTGGCGTTTACAATGAAAAGAAAGAGAATCAAGGCTCTGCGGAGAATTAGATCTAGGATAACCACGAGCAACATATTTCAAAACATACCTAATCCACCAAGCATCCGTGTACTCTACACTAATATTGTTGGCCGTGAAGTTTAGAACTCCTGAAGGGATAACGCACTGGTATTCCAATATGTGAAAAATTGGGAGGTGATGATTCCCGTCAGGTACGTGTTGACTGAGAAATTTGGTATTTCAGAAACGATTGGCCAAACTAAGAGATCGACATAACCCACTCGTTACTGCAAGCAGAATATACCCTTGGAGGAGTGGAATCAATGGCGATGCCGACGGGGAAGTTTACAACGTACCAATGGTTGTATCGAACTCGCCCATATACACTTACACAAACACCGAAAGAAAGGAAATACTACAGGGGGGGATTCGAGGGTTGAGAAGGAATGGGCCGGTGCACATTGCAGTAACCGAGCGAAGCTCTTTACATAAAATTTTTAGGGGTGCAATAACGTACAGCATTGAGTCGACGGAGACAATCGTGAGATAGTGTTATAACTTCGAATCGTTTGACGCATACGCGGCAGGGGAAAGTGGCGCAAGAAACCCTAGGTACCGACAGAGCCCATGCTATGTGACCTTGCATTAGCTCTATCGATACTGACAGTATCCGGCAGTCTCCGCACCTCTGTGCGTCCGAGAAGGCTCCCCTGCCAAGCGCGTCATCTCCATTCAGAAGGATGCCCCATGGGAAAGATGAAAACAATCGACCCAACAATACTGTCTGCGCTGCAGTGAACTCGAAAGATTGTCATTGAGTGAGTTCGGAGTCCGGGGCGAGAGGAACGGCGAGCGTTGAGCATAGTAATATAACCGGCCTCCGGCGAGTATTGTGTCCTTCAAAGTTCAAATTCATCCTCCTCCAGTAACTCCGTGGGATAGTGGCCGTTAGTGATCGTAACTACCCTGGGATATTCCGTCTCAGTGTCCCTCTGTGTCCCTCATCAGTAGGAGATCGGCATATGTCCGATCCATTAGCCGATTTTTGCCGTTTCCGTACATCCATTTCCCTAATCTCGGATCCAGATCTTTACGGGATGGGCTTAATCTATTTGTGATGCTCAAATAATATCGAGGCAGAATTCATCAAAAAACCCAAGCAGCCATCACCCCGTAAAGATCTGGTGCAGTTTGATCGTAAAACATGCGATTGCTCCGTCGTGTCACACATGTCACACCGCGTCGTTGAGAAAACTTTCCACCAGGAAGGTGCTCTGGGACAAAATAAATTTGGGTCTGGTAAAATTGGCGCGGCAGGCGCGGCACTGACGCGCATTGACGCGGCAGTAACGCGCAGTGATGCGGCGTGACGCGCGATTGACGCGGCAACCGGCGCGCTGCTTCTTACTCATCTTAGATCGTTTCCTTGCGCCCAGAACTTATTCGCGCAACGTTTAATCATGCAGATACATCGTTTGAGGTCAAAAACACCAGACCCAAATTTTGGTCTGTTCAACTCAAACTCCTGACTAATTAGTGCTAATTAGTCCGGATTATTGTTGTGTTTGGTATGTTTCCGTGTCTTACTCGTTATAAATTGCGGCCCCGGCCCTCAATGCAAGGTTTTGTAGTTCGAATACATTGTCTGAGCACAAAGAAAAACAAATCCTTGGCACCGGGTTGGAGTAGTTGTGACTCCGGCAACATGTAACCGGGAATGACTGGTTGGCGAATGTAATACCATTGATGGACTGGTGCTAAAATGTGCAAACCTGGCTAGATACACACGGGCTCTTGTGAAAATAGATGGTCCCTACAGCTTACTTTGACTTTGCGCAACAATTTCAACCATCTGGCCTGAAGAATCCTCCCCCAATGTTCGGAAGTTCGAGTGAGATGCACGTAAATTAATTATATGTGCCTCATCGCTCAAGAACGACATGAATTCGCGGCTATTAATCAAGTGGCTACCAGTGCTACAGCTGTAATTCTGAGAACTTCAGTTGGCCACAGTTGAGTTTTCAACTTCCTGACTGCTGTCCATATTCCTGCACAATTATTCCTATGAAATGTCGGAAAAAACCCTGTTTGGGTTGTAACGGCTTGAGCAGGATTATCGGCTTGCAGGTGATTACAATAGGTTATAAGCCGCTGGCGGGGCGGCTTGTAAGCCATCCCAGGCCGTCGCAAGCCGTCGCATGGCGCGTACTGTGCTTACGGGCTGGCCCAAGCCTGGCGAGAGATTTAATGAATCAAAATCACCGCAGTTCTTATCCGACGACTTTTTTGGGTCTTTCTGTCTTTTCAAAATAATTTCTCAAACCCTTTTCTACTGGGGATCTTGAGATCTTTGCAACTTCTGGGGCCAGCGATTCAAATGTCTCCTGAATTCGATCGAAGTACGTATGTACTTCAAGTTTGGCCGCCCGGACAAACCAAATTTCATTGGAAATTCTACATCGGCGGACAAACGAACTTGAAGCTATTAAGCATAATTGAGTCGACTCGAAACCCGTGAGGCTGCCAAAAGAACAATGGCGAGGCCAGATTGATGGGAACATCTCAACGTCAATGTCACATCTTGTGACATCGTCTCTTTCTCTCTCCCTTCATCGTCTCCGCCTTACTTGGCCATTCTGGTCCTCGAAGCCCGTCCTTATTCTTTCACTGTGTCAACTCAAGGCCCTGGATCATCTGCTCCTCGTATGTCATTCCTCCAGAATCATTTCATAAGTCTCGAATGCCACCTCCGAAAGTCATCGATGCCACCCTCAATATGCCACCCTCAATGCCACCTCAAGTCGGTCTTCAAGTTCCTTGCAAGATGTATTGGGAAGTTCTCGCCCTCAGTTTCCGTTCTCCCCCCCGCAGTGTTCGCAAGTGCTCTTCGTATTGTACTGTCAAGTCCTGTGGCAAAGTTCTTCCGCCGCACGGAGTCACGGTCCGCAATTTGTCCCCTCAATGTCTCATCAATCCCATCTCCTTAAGCTGTGTTTCCTGAGCCCCGTCTCCTTGAGTCCGGTATCCACCTGTAGCTTTATTCTTGAGAGCTGGATCGCTTGATGTCATCGCGATGTCATGGGAGGCGAGAAGTACGACTGCAAGACACATCTGACGGTGCGTGTCCCACGGCGTTCTTATTGAGCGGGCTGATGTGTCTTACAGGCTCACCATCTCCTACACGCTACGGCAAGTCCATCAATCCGCTACCCACTCGGCGCACGCAAGCAGCAACGATATACCGATCGTGACGCCCAATGTGTTGCGTCATGTCTCAACTCCAATTGTTGTGGCCGGGGCTTGCGCAGCCAAGCGTTCATCATTAGAAGCCAGGGTAGTATTCAGTGCATGTCAAGCAGCTACAAACCAATATTATACGGCCTTTTCCATCTTTTATTCGCGCGCGGCCTTGCTATTATTATTATTATTATTATTATTATTCCTGAACCAGCGGCCACCGCCAGGGGACCCCGGTTGTCAGAGGTTAGAAGCCATCTTAATTTGATAATGGCATGTGAGTGCTTGTAAGCCATAGCGTGGGTTACGAGCACATATATCAACTAGACCTACGTGTTATAAGCCAGGTCAAGGATTACCGGCTTATGACGGATTATGAGGGAATGTGATCCATTATATTCTGTTTGGGATTTTTCCGACAAACCAGTGAGATTTGGCGCACTGTAGACTTTAATTACACTGTGATTTCGAGGTTTGCGGGTTGTATTTATGTCCATCTCTGAGGTGGTCACTGGGCAGCAGTCCGAGTCTCATACTTACCTTCATTATCAATTTATTAGTGATGGAGCCAAGGTTATATTATTCTGCCACCATGCACGATCTGGTGGCTGCAGACCTTCCGAGCCCCCCAAAATGACCAGACATGGTCTCCTATTCCCTCTAGTAAATCTTTAGGGTCTTCAACTCAGCTTCGCAATCATCGTCATCCAGAGCCCCTTGCGGAGATCAGTGTCCACGGTCAAGTCTCACGAACTAAAACAACGATGTGTTGATATCAATTTCGTCGGGTTTACTATTGAGTTACACCGTTGGCATAACTGGATCCAAGTAATAACACCATCCATCAGATGGATGCAAGTTCACGACTTTTCATACACAGGTCCCAGGCTTCAATTTCTGCCTGCCACTGGCGGCTTACTTTCTCCATACTGACTTAAATCTACAAAGATGAACACAAGTCACACTTTTACTTTTTTATCGCCTCGGCGTCAGGCTTGTTGATGTGAAAGTCGGTGTTATGCACCTAACCCTCAATCCCAATTCGACTTCAAACAAGCTTCGCCGTCGGATGATCTAGTTCAAAACTGTTAGCTAGTCACAGCGGTTCGAAAACATCTGCTTGATAATTAGGGTGAAATGGTTAAACAGCTCAAACGAGGCTCTCGACCATCTAACCTACAAATGACTATCAATTTGCCTTGCAATGCCATTCGCAATCCGAAAGTCCCATCCTGGCCATAATTTCAGTTGAACTTTCAACACTATGGCTCTGAATTCAGCAAATTCTTGGCATTTCACAGGTTTAGACGAGGTTCAACGAACACGTATGTATTACAAAAGAGGGATCAAACTGATACTTGAAGGCTCAAACTTCATGTTTTCTTGGTCAAGGTACATCAGATGTTGAGATTAGTCAATACTGTTCAAACTAGAAGGTGGAAGTCTCCCAAATTTATTTCAATCTATGAATCTAGCTGTAACGATGTTCTATTCCACTTTCTCCAACTCAGGAAGCCTAACTCTCTCCAACTCAAATACCCAATGGAATTACTCCTTGTTCCATAGGTACATAATGCCGAATGCCCTAGATACCCTAGATACGTGTATGTAAATCAATTGTCCAAGTGCAAACAGAATTCAAGCCTGCATAAAAGATGGTGGAATTCCGCAACTTGAAGGACTATAAATTCATATGGCCCTCCGGGCGCCCCTGGTACCTCAAAACTGCTTCGACGGGTGTTCCACATATGGAGTGCTTTGAAAAGGTCCCGATGCACTCATCTTCTGTTCATGAGAGTCTCGGTCCCTAGGTGAAGAAACAAGAAACTCAGGGTCCTCTCATCTTCCACAATCATCCTTAGCTTTCCTCACGTGTGGACTGGTTAAAATGGTGTTCTGTACTTTGGAGCTGAAAACAGTGACATAGGGAAATTGCCTTCATTTTTCGTTGGACAACCTTAGAAAAATTCGTAGGACAGGGCTATTAAAATTCTGGAGTTCACCTGTATTTATTTACCGCTGTGTTACTGCATGTCGCGATTTCAACCGAAGTCAGGCTTACCTTCCTTGTAATAACCCAGCTCACAATAATTCTCTTGCCAGTGAGTTTTGAAGTTTGGTAATTCACCTGCACATTAGGCATTTCTCGCAGTTTTACTGCACACCCCAAATAAGACTGAAGGCGGTGTCACCCAGCTCTACCTTTGCTTTAATCAAACCAGGTCACTGCAGATAATTATCCGCTTGTCTCACAGCCCTGAGCGAAACGAAATTCAACCAAGCAAGAATGAGAGAAACGTGCTGTACAAGATCTACAAAACCATCCATGCCAGTACCAGAATTGTCCAAAATATGTATTCGAAACAAATAGAGTGATGAAGAGTCCACGTCTACGTGAGGGATATATATAGACACTCCAATCGACGTCGACGAATGCGCTGGGTGGGAGGGCCCACAGGGAGGTGAAGAAGGAAGAGGCGGGCAATGGATTAGAGTGAGTGGAAAAGTATTGTAATGATGAAAAATATCCGAGGCCTTTGAGAGAGAAATAGAATAACGGTGGCTCAAGCAGAGAGTAACATGTATGTCCAGTTCTATTTGAAAACTGTCGTGCACGGCTCGGCAGCACTTTTGTAGTTAAACCAGGACAGGACAGGGATCTGTCGGTGCCAGATGAGCTCAAAATATGCACTCCCCTTAGAAGAGTCCGGAGATTACTCCTGTCAGAAAATGAGTGAGGTATTATTTGTTCAATTAAAAGTCTCTGTTCAGCTTTGGATAGAAAATAACCCTTAAAATAACAAAAAACTCACCCCACAAGCCTACCTTCGCTTCAGTACCCTGAAAAGCAAGTTCAGGAGTAGGTGCTGGAGGGGAGCGAAGGGGAGTGACGTACCCAAATTAATATTGTTCCTGTCGTGTCGGGGCCAAAGATCATCCCCGTTGCCAATGTAATATAATGCCGTGCTGTCAGGATAACTCCTTGTACCCTTTTAGTCCGCTTACACTCGGCCGCCGCTTCTTGAAGGCAGTGAACTAAAGAACAAATCAACGAATGTATCCCCCGCCCAAAAAATTTAAAAACCACGACGAGCGGAGGTGGTTGGGTTGAACCGGAAGCGCGGGGCTGGAGGTGGAACGCAGAAGGGGAGGCCTCCATCAGAGGGAATGCTGAATAGGCTCTCCCTTCGCAATCCTCGAACACGAATGAGATGAGATGCAACATACAAATGGATATTGAATGCACTGGAGGCTGGACTTGGGTAGGAGGGAATTGGATGGGTGGGAATCGAAGGTGAAGTTTTGATTTATTAGCATTTGACTCGAGCGCACGCAGAAGGCGAACGTACTGTATTATTTCAATCAAATCGACCTGGGGCGTGACGCGTGACCCAAATTACCGATTCGACCATTCGACCACGGCCGGAATTTTGCGTGACAGACGTAAAAAATTCAACCATCGAGTGAAAAATTTGGATTTTTCACGTCGCGGGCGCAAATTTAGGCATTTTGGGGGGCTGCATGACAGATTTTAGGTTCGACCAGCAGGGGCGTGACGCGTGACCCGACACCAATATTCGACACCGACCAGGGGTTGCGTGACGCGTGACGGTCGAATTGATTGAAATTATACAGTAAGTGGATTTATCCAAGGTAAATTGAAGGCTTCAATCATGGTTGGGTTTCTTATTAAATAGGTCCCGGTGTACCCGTCCGATGATTATGAGACTCTAGCAACAGCATATTAATAAGAGGGGGCGTGAGACGGAGGTCGGGTTCCTTCTCAAAAGTTTCGATGGCGACTCTATGGCCAGATATAGCAGGATACGTAGCATTTTGGGTAAGCTGTTTGGTAGCGATGCGTTGAGTTGCGGAGGAGGGGGGAAAAACGGAGAAGTATGTCGGACAAATTACCATTTCAGTGCGTCTCCAAGAACACATGTTGGTAAATCACTTGGATAGGGGGGTGCAGTCGTCAAATTAGATGAAGTGGTGGGAAAAGACCCTAGACCACAGAGTTCCGGTAACGTTGCAGATTGCTTGAGCTTGCTAGGTGAATTTCTACGGTGATGCTTATGTATTATATTCTCAATAAAATTTGTAGACAAGACCCGCAGTTGACTTATCTTGTCACGTCAAACTGTGGACGAATATACTAGTCTCATACATTCTTTATTGTCGTCAATAAGCCCATGTCCCGGGGTTACAAAAAAATGTCTATCACGGAGAAATAAATTGAGACGGTAAGTGAAAGAACAGCGTCATGATATAGATGTGTTTCAGAGACGAGACGAGATTCAAGGGTGTTAGAAGAGGCGAGGAAATGTTAGCCGGCTACCAAATAATCACCTTCATGATCGAGGCGGGTTTCTGAGGACGCGATTTAAAGATTTTTTAAAAGTTTTAGCTGAGGGCCATACACAGCAAGTGTCCGGTAACTTAGTAAAGCCCGTCATGATCGAGACGGGTTTCAGAGGCAACGATTTAAAGGTTTTCGCGAGAGGGGGGGGAACACGTGCCTCGGTAACTAGATAATGTCCGTCATGATCGAGACGTGTTTCATCGGAGCCTATTTACGGAAAGTAGACCTGGTCCCTAGGTCGGTACCAGGAATTAAGTGCCCCGAATCCATCGGGAGGACGACATAATAATGACCGGTAAATCAAGTTACCCCAGGGATATTGCGACTTATTTCCTGTTCAACACTCAATAATATGTTGCATTTTACATGCATTGGATGGTTTGAACGACTGAATTAATCTTAACATGGCCATAGTGTAGTTGAGGAACGTAGTTGAGAAACGCGACAGTGCCACGGCGGTGCCGCGGCGTTGACGCGCACTGCCGCGGTCCTGACGCGCATTGACGCGGCACCGGCGCGCATTGATGCGGCGGGTGACGCGGCATCGGCGCGGCAGCAAGTTCCCCCCAGAGTCGTTTCAGACATCCCACGGAGTACTAACACATCTTTTTACATGTTTAAAGTCGTTTACAAGTCAACAAGGGCATAAACCAGCCGAAGTCACACAATTATCTGCCTGAACACCGGTACTTTATACCTAAACATGTTCAATTGGTGTCCCATAGTCTACCTGAGACATTGTGAGGGACATTTGTGAGTGAAAAACAACAACGGCGACTTTAAACAACTGCCGCGGCAGTGCGCGTCAGTGCGCGCCTGCCGCGTCAATTTCTCCGGACCGAATAAATTTATATGAGTAACCCAAAGTGTGTGAATGCTATTCAATGTTGACCTGGTGTGCTTTTCTGGGCCACGGATCTTAAGAATCGCGCAATGTGGGGTATTTTTAGTAATAATGGGCAGGAAAGGTCGGAATACAGAGCAAGAAAAAGGTAAAGACGTGTTATAAGTGGTGTATAATGTTCATAAAGCGAAGCTGAATGAGTGGGATTTATTTCAAAGCCTGAGACACGTTATAGGGATTAATTCCTGGCACCAGAAATCCATACCAGAAAGTAACACAGTCCACAAGTTCCCTGTTGCCGCAAAATCTGAACTCTAGCATGTAGCTCATCCACTTCAAGTATTTGAAGCTCTCCCCCTCACAAAATATGCTTGTTTCATTGGATGTGTCCACAAACCCCGGCGGATGTGAAAACCTAGTTTACATCACAAGTACGACATGGAAAAATGCAAATAAAGCGCAGACGTGCCTTCATACCCAATAGGTATGTTCGTGGAAAGTTCCATATCCCTGCGGGCAAGTTTGGAGAAAGGATTATTATTTTGTGAGGGAGAGCCCATCGCGTGACACAATCACATGTTTCACGGGTAAACTGCACCAGACGTTATAGGGCAACGATCCCCCATCAGATTTTCATCAAATTCTGCCTCGACAACATTTGAACAGTAAAAATAGATTGTGTATAAGTGCCCCGCGAGCGCAGCGAGCGAGTTGCCCTATAACGTCTGGTAACGAGACTACCATTTCCCTCCAAGCACTGCATTCAGCAGTGGGATAGACAGGCTAGCGCCTCGCTGGACATAACCACAGTTACAGCTAGCCTGCATAGTCAGATATGGCTAGTCAGCTCAACATATTGGGTGGCTGAATGCAGTGAAATCCGTACACATGCGGATCCACCAACTGCGCCACACTCACACTCACTAAACGGTCTGTGATAACTGGCGACACTGTCGCATGCAATCCAAATGCACTCAGTCCATATATTCACGTGATTTGCTTGCTTTCGCATCCCCGAAACCGAAGTCCCTTCCGTCCACCAGCCGGTGCGGCCGTCTGACCGCGAAAATGTGAGATTTAATCCCATGAATCAACACAAGTTCTAACATTTTTTTCGGGCGAGTGAAAAGGAAAATCAATATTCTACTGTCTACGCGACTCGGAGGCTTGTATGTAAAAGTAGTAAAGGTACCAACGGGGTGTCATTTACTGAGAGGCGTCGGAAACAGAGTTGGACTTGCGTTAGACGTTGCAGCCCATTCGGTGGAGAAGCTAACCCCAGTAGCGAGGCTAACTTTGGCTTCGCACGTTCTCATGGAATCAAGTTTACGAGTACGCGGAAGGTATAGATATTCACTGGACAGATGATGAGTTATATATAACATGTACGTTTCTACGAGAAATGATCAAAGTAGTGGAAGTGGAAGTGGAAGTAGAAGTCACTTCTACTGGCATCTCACTTCTGCTGGGACTCGTCACGCTCCCACTACTCTGCCTTGACCCCGCCCTCGCGCCCCCGCCATCCCCTGGGCCGATTCACCGGCCGAGACCACGGTCACCTGACTTGGCGCGCTCTTGGTCAACTTGCGTTTGAAATAATATTAATATACTTCCAAACTGTGTATAGTAAAACCTAGTATGGAAGATAGTTGGCAATATCCCAGAATAATGGGAAGAACTCGGCCGAATAATTGTCGACTCGGGGAGGGAATATAGGCTCAAAAGAAGGATCAAGCTGCACCTCGTGGCTCGACGAGGCATCGTGCTCCGTAACATACAGAGTTGTTTCCGCCGAGAGTGTTCAGGGTCACCCTCCGAGTCCGAAATCCCGGCCGTGTGAATGATAGTGGCACTGGCGAGGATGTTGCCGGAATGGGAGAAGATGGGGGGAGCGGTCGCGAAGAAGAAGGGTGTGGATGCTGGGTCAGAGTGGGAGGATATATGAAGAGGCAGTGGAGTCACCCAGGTTCTGTGTGCATGCTGCCCATGTCAGCACATGAATTTATTGATATCTAACCAGTTCTCGGCATTTTCTGCACTGTAGTATCCAATTGCCACCAACTCGGGCTCAGATATGATGTATCAGGTTATTCATGCCATGTTTGGAACATATGAGTGCTTACCTGTTCTATCTAAGCCTGCAGATGTTGCAGACCAACAGCTGCGACAACTTTGGATAGTAATGCCGTGGGACGCGTCGGCGGCACCGTAGGATTCATTTGCAGTGAGAGGAGCGCAGGGAGGGTGGTGGGGAGAAAAAGAGAGAGCGAAAGTGGGGGGTGGCCGGGGACAATGCATTCTGCAGTAGCCTAATCGAGAAGCGCGTTGAGGGCGCCTCAAATGTCACAGGGGCCACATCATGCTCACAAGTGATGCCGCGCGTTGACTTCCACCAGCCTGACTTCCACTACCACTGGTACGTACTTCCACTTCCACTAACTCACTTCCACTTCCATTTCCCCACTTCTACTTCCACTACTTCTGTATCACTTCAGGCTACCCTGGAGAGCACCCCTTAGGGCCTAACTTTTCATGGGAGATGATAGACCCAAGGGGGTGTGTTCGTGAGGGGTGCCCCCATTTGTGTGGGAGGTTCCATTGTCTTGGCGTGTACTATGGGGGCTCCCACCTGTTGATATTGGGACATCCCAGCCCGCCAAAGGCGGGCCCGAAAAATTTGTGTGGGACATCCCACAACGTGTGGGACCTCCCATTTGTGTCACGTCAAGCAGGGGTGTCTGGGGTCCTTCCCACCCAAAAATGAAATAATAAAAAAGAATTCTGGGCTCCATACAGTACACAGGCCATGGCTCTTGGTTGTCAGGGCCTGCCAGCATTATGTATCAGCTTACCAGCACATTTACAGAGCTTAACACACAGAGGTGGCCAGAGTTCTTCCCCACCAAAATAATAATAATCTAGGCTCTGTACTGTATGCAAGCCATGGCTCTTGGTTGTCAGGGCCTGCCAGCGTTATATATCAGCTTACCAGCAGATTTCCAGAGCTAAAAAAAGCTGGCTGTTTCTTATCAAAAACACTTACAGTATTCCGATATTGAACAATTCATAAATGATTATCTTACAGCTCTTTGCAGAACTTAGGGCGCGAGCGTTTTTTTTTTTTCCATTTTGGGTCATTTTTGATCGTTTTTCTCAGGACAGCTCTCCCGGGCTCAATTCTTGCCCGTTCCTTTTGGGAACTATACCAATCGAAGCGCCTTGAAAATCCGCAGCTAACCGCGTCCTTGGATTTGCGGTCGGACCTCAGAGTGCACACTGTGTTACAGGAAATCCGTTTTGACTGAACTTCTGTGCAGGACAGATATAACTTTGTTCAGAGGGCTCCGGCGGTCCTGCATTTTTGTAAGGGTGGATTTGCATGTATTATCTAGTTAACCGTGTACTTTAATTAGGAGGAAACATGTTATTCCTCCCTCAATCCATATTTGCATCTGCCGAGTGTGGCTAAATTGGGTTTACAGCCAAGACAGCTGCTGTGGCGAGACCTTCACATCTGAATGCCCCTCCTGTCACGAGAGCCTGCCTTGGCATTCAATCCAGACATCTGCAAGCTTGAATTTGTCAGAAATCCCTGCCATCGCGCAGCGAGACGCGCCCCGAGCGCATCAGTCACATTTCACGTGCTGTTACTATTCCTTCTTCGTCCTGACGACCATGCCTCGCAGACCACCCACCATCGCGTTTTTCACAGTTTGCTTGTTCGAGCTTGTACGGGCTTGTACGTGCACGTACGAGGTCCGAAAGCTCGCAAGCTCGCAAGACAACAAGCCAGGTCCCAAATTTAGCAAGAGACTTGAAATTTTTGCTCGCGCAAGCTCCCACAAGGTAACAAGACCACAAGTGCATATATTTTGTAAACAGATATTTTGAGCGTGAATTTACACGAGCGGGTATGGTCTGAATACGGTAAAAATGACGGGTAGGGAAGAACGAAAGTGTAGGGAGGGAAGGAGCGTGGACCAGGTAGTGTAATGACAGGACGCCGCGCGTGCAGCAGAAGAGAACAAAAAAAAAGTGGGGCCACCAGTAACGACAGGATACCGCAACAATGCCGCGGAGTAGGCGGAGGCGGGGAACGAAAAACCGGACCGAGACAAGTGAGTATTAGATCTGAATGTTGATGGTAAGATACAACGAATTAGGTGAATAGGCACCACGCACCGAAATTAAAAGTTTAGGGACTGCTCGCGATGTATAGATCGCGGCGATTGAGACGGGAGGATGACGCCACGGGCTGAGATGGCGCTGCGTTCCTCGGGACGATGCCGCACGCCGCCATTATTCGGTCCCATCGGCGGAGCGGGAATTCAAGGGCGTTGGAGACGTAATCAACGACCGGGTCGCCTACCTTGTCGCGTGAAAAGGCGTCGTCGTCGGACACGAGGGTGCCGGTGGTATACATCATAAATGTCTTCTCGAGCTGTGCGACAAGATAAGCATGTAATGTGATTATGGGGATGGTACACGTACCGCTGCGAAGGCTAGGCCGATGGCCCCGTATGGCCGCCCGTAGTCTTTCTTTGACTGCTTCATTTTCTGAACAAACGGTTTGAGGATTTTGATGAAGAGCGCCCCCTCGCCGAAATCTATCGGTTTCTGCAAGACAATCATGAGTATAACGTTCGAGTGACTCGATTGGAATATAACTACCTCGTACCCGGGCTGTCCCTGCTCGATAAATTGGGGCGCCGGTACCCGATAAAACATGGGCCCATCGGGCCGTAACGCGTACTCAGCGTACTCAGAGATGGCAAGGACGGGATCCTCGGCTAGCATGAAGGCGGGGGACGCAAAGAGTTCAGCGACAACAACTGTAGCACGAACCCCGAACATCCCCCGACGATCATACAGACGGCTGCGAGCCTATGTATCACACATTAGCTCAGGATGTGTTTGAAGGGCTGGAGGAACGTTACCTTGTTATAGACTGGACACCCGACCTTCAGTTGGTACATGCTGGCCAGGTTTGCAGCCTTGAAGGTGTCGGCAAGCTCATCGAAGTCTGAGCCGCACTCGAAAGGCGAAAGGGAGCTGCCGAGGAGATGCGTGAGGGTCGGAAGGGTCGCGTTCCGCCAGCGGCCCTCGACGGACGAGGGGATTGTGGGCGCACTGGGACTGCTGCTGGCAATAAGGGTGCTGCTGGATGAGTGGGCGAGTGCACCGGTGGATCTCGGCTCAGCTTTGACCGAGGTATTGCCCTTGATGGCCCGGGGAGCCACACGCGATTTCTTGACGATGACGACCTCCTCGTCGCTGCTCTCGTCGAGCACATGAACGGTCTGGTGAAGCGGTAAGTCGAAGATTTGCGTCGAGACGGCGATCACAAAATTGACAGGCTTACGTCATTCGACCGGCTGAAGTCTCGATTTGGAACAGTCGTGGACTTCCTTCTCGCCGCTGCTGCTGCTGGTGCCATGACCAAAGGGCCGCCCTTGGCGGGGGCTGTGGCGCGCGCATCTTGATCAGTGAGCCCGCCCAATACCTCCCCGTCGGCCTTCAAGTTCTTGGAGTTCGCCCGTTGATCAGCTGGTTTGGTCGGGCGAACAGCTGGCAAACTGACTTTGTTGCGCCATCCGTCATCGAGCCAGGTGGGATATAACGGCTGCAGTCTGGAGTTTGATGCTCTATACGTGTGTAAGTGAGAGCTCCGAATAGTACAATGAATGCATCCTACATCAAATCACGCTGCTTCCCCTTCATCTTTGTCTTTGCATCGTCGACGGCACCACGAGTCTCGCCTTTCCCTCTTTTGGTGGGTTTCTTCGGCGGGACCTGCAATGTATCCATCTCAGTCTTGCGTGGTGACCAACGAGCAATATCAAGACTCACAAGCGACTTGGCTACCGGGGTCTCTGTCGCATCGTCCTCCGACATTGGGCCACCGGTGAATGTGTAGTCCTCTTCGTCAGACATCGCAGCCTGGCCTGTGAACTCCGGGGGAGCGTTATAGGCAGGTGTATCGCTGTCTGCATGGTCGACATCGAGATCAGCGATGTTTTTTATAACAGAATTGGCTTCAAGTGTCGCCTCTGCCTCGTCCTCCAGCTCCATCTCAGCTACCATTCGAATCCTCTCTGCGTCCAGCTCTGCAAGACGACGAAGTCGGTCTTCCTTGAGGCTTGTTTCGGCAGCGACCACATCGGAGCTTCGCTTCGGCCGAGGCTGGTCGGGCACGCCAGGGTGCTCATTGCGCTTGCGCGGCGGGAGAGAGCGAGGCACAGGCGCAGGTGCAGGTCTGCGAGCTCGCTTCGCCACACCAGCAGCCGGAGCTTCCTCGTACTCGCCACCGTCGTCCTCTGCCGTGACTTTGTTCTGAATTTATCGGTCAGTGTATACGTCAAGCACAGGATAAAAATACCAACAGGTGCTTTTCTCGCTCTAGGAGCTGCTGCCTTGCGCTTGGTACCACCAGTGGGCGGAGCGTCCTCGTAGTCGTCACCGTCGTCCTCCGCCGCGACTTTGTTCTGCATTTATGGGTTAGTGTATACGTCAAGCACAGGATAAAAAGACAGACAGGTGCTTTTTTCGCTCTAGGAGCCGCTGCCTTGCGCCTGGTCCCAGTCATCGTGGATTGTTTTTTTTTGAGAGGTAAAATCGAAACGAGTCTTTGTTTTTTGTGACCCGTCGGTGTGACCGCGCCTGAGGCTGAGCGGTCCTGTACAGTCCCAGGTATTTGGTTCTGTGTTGCCCTTCTGCGAGTTCTGCCAAGTCCATTTGCTACAGGAACTCGTCATAAATCTCCTCGCGAATGCAGCCTGAAACCGACCCCAAAGCCTACGACTGCCCGGATTGTAACCGTACAGGCTTTCGTAGTGCAGGTGGCTTGAAACAACACCGCAACGCGTCCCACAAACGTTTCTCCCCAGTCTCAGACGACGAGCCCGACGTTCACCAGCATACCAAGATCCATCACACCAAATTGACTGGCAAGTCTTTGTTACCTACGTTCTTCATCTCGTTTAATTGGCCACTTGTGCAGGGCGTCCCTGCGACCGCCACGGACAATATCTACCCGCGGATTTCCCGGCACGTCCACATGCCCACCTCGACGGCCAGCCACCCGGATCCTGGGCGCCTTTTGATTCTCGCACCGAATTTGACTTTGCGTACTATCATTTCGTCAAACTCCAGAGCTCGGCCGGCGAAATTAACCAAGCCCTCGATCTGTGGGCTGCCCAAGTCCTACGGCACGGTGATTACCCCCCCTGGCGCAATGCGAAGGATCTTTACGACACTATCGACACAATTCAGCACGGGGATATGCCATGGAAGGTGTATCAAATCACGTACACCGGCGTCCGCCCTCCCGTCCCTCCTAAATGGATGACAGAGACCTATGAGCTCTGTACTAGGGATTCTCGCCTCGTCCTTCAGCAGCAGCTCTCGACGCCGGACTTCAAGGACAAAATCGACTACTCACCGTACCGCCAATTCGATGGTGAAGGCAAGCGTGTCTGGTCTAATCTCATGTCCGGAGATTGGGCATGGAAACAGGCAGTGCGTCCATAATCTCCTTTCATCTTGTCCTCAGTACTAACGGCCACCGACAGGATATCATTGCGGAAGATCCTTCGACGCACGGGGCCACATTTGTCCCCATTGTGGCGGGCAGCGATAAGACTACTGTATCCGTCGCTACGGGTCATCAAGAATATCACCCCGTCTATCAATCACCCGGTGTGCTAACCGGTATTGCTCGTCGAGCTCATGGCAACGGCCTCCTTCCCGTCGCCTTTCTCCCCATACCCAAAAGTAAGTACCTCATGCTTCAGCGACCAACAACTGAATTCAAGACCTACTTAGCCACCAAAAAACATCGGAAGTCCGAAACCTACCAGCGCTTCGTGCGGCAGATGTACCATGCCTGCCTTGCCCGTGTTTATCAGCCTTTGAAAGCGGGCATGATGACGCCCGAGATTATCAAGTGCCCCGACGGTCACTTTCGGCGCGCTGTCTACTATGGACTAGGTCCATACATTGCTGACTACCCAGAGCAGGTGTGGCTTGCCGCGATCGTACAAAACTGGTGTCCCAAGTCTGTCCTTTGCTTTCCTTTCCAAGAATGACGAGTACTAACTCTCCATCGCAGATGTGATGCCAAACCCGATAACCTCGACACTCGGGACGCTCGTCGGCGTACCCACGAGAAGACCGACTTTCTCATCACCTGTTTCGATCCAGGCACCCTGTGGGATGATTTTGGTATCAGGTCCGACGTTGTGGTGAGTAACGAGTTCCTTAACCATGGCGGCGTCTCCGTATTGGTGAAATATATAATGTAGCCTTTCACCCACGACTTCCCGCGGGCAGATATCCACGAGCTCCTGTCCCCTGATCTGCTGCACCAGGTTATCAAGGGGACGTTTAAAGACCATCTCGTCGAATGGGTCAACGAGTATTTGCACGCCACCCACGGAGAAGCACGGGCACTTGAAATCATCGCGGATATAGACCATCGGTGTGTCCTTGTCCATCCCTCGGCGAAGACTGACTGATTATCGTTTAGAATATCTGCGGTTCCTTCGTTTCCGGGACTGCGCCGGTTCCCCGATGGTCGAGACTTCTCTCAATGGACTGGGGATGATTCCAAGGCTCTCATGAAGGTATACTTACTCCCTATCTGGCTGAGCTCGTTCGCTGATATGAGTCGTTAGGTATATCTCGCTGCAATCGCTGGCCATGTACCGCCTCAAATGGTCAAGTCCATGGCAGCATTCATGGACTTCTGTTATCTCGCGCGGCAGAATTCCCTCAATAGCGACGCCCTCGACCACCTCCAGGAAGCCCTGGACCGGTTCCACCTCCACCGCGATGTATTCATCCAGACGGGTGTCCGTACCACCATCTCCCTCCCGCGCCAGCACTCCCTCGTCCACTACCCTCGCTCCATTTGCCTCTTCGGGTCGCCAAACGGACTGTGCTCATCGATTACGGAATCAAAGCATATCAAGGCCCTCAAGGAGCCTTGGCGCCGCTCCAATCGCTTCAAGGCCCTTGTGCAGATGCTACGCACCGTCCGCCGACTCGACAGCATGGCTGCGGCGAAGGCTATCTACCATGCCCAAGGCATGATGGCGGGCACCGCTGCCAGTTACGAAGCTATGGTGCTGAGAGGGGAGGACCCGCAGCCTCCGGCGGTGGCGGAGGACGACGAGGACGACGATGGAGGGGCGGTTCCTGGTCCGAAGTCATTGTCGTCTGTCGAGCTGGCTCACACGCATGGTACGTCCCATGCCTCTCCGCTTTTTTAGTCCTTTTACTCATTCAGTCTTAGAACGCGCATATCCTCGACGACTGGCCCCTCTTTCACTCCACATCAGCCAGCCCCAGTTCCCCCTCCTTTTCCGCCGCTTTCTCTACGAGCTCGATGACCCCGACGCCGCCGTCGCTCCATCCGATGTCGCGCTTGATGACTGTCCCTCGTTTGATGGCCGCATCTGTGCGAACAAGAACAACGGCACCGGCGTTGATGTCGGGCCCGTCGCATGGGGCAAGGACATCTCGGGCCAGGTACGCGGCCTCATCGCGCGCATGCCGCGCGGCAACACCATCGACTCGGACGCCGTGAGAGAGCTGTACGCGAAGCGGTTCCACAAGAACAACCGCTTCATCACCGTGTACTTCCCCACCAACGTTACCGCGATCCAGTTCGTCAACGCATGGGCCGCGGCACCCGCCCCCGGCTATGAGAAGGTTTCCGTATCGTTCGCGTCGGGAAACTAGCAGGGGCAGGAAGCTTATCACAAAAGAACGGACCTCTACATACGCAATGTGTACCTACTGTCCGAGTATCCCAAAATAACGTAGCTCATCGTGAAAATATACTCCGCCTTAAATGCTGGAATATTGACGGTGACTTATCGCTTAAGCTTTCCTGCCCGACCTTCTGCAAAGACATTTCCGACTACGATATTTATTTAATGCAAGAGACCCATCTTAGACCCACAGACCATGATACCCTTCACATTCCGGATGGCTTCCAAATGTGGGCGAAGTCACGGAAGTACCTTAATTCATTCAAGAGACCGTGGGGCGGCGTTCTCACGCTCGTCTCCGACCCCTTCCACGTCGATGTACGCGACGACCTCGCAGCGCCCGACCTGCTGATACATGAACTCGATGATATCTTCATTGTGAATGCCTATGTGGTCCCCGAGCAGAGTTCGTCACAGGGATGGGCCGACTATGACCCCTGGCTCAAATTCGTCGAAACTATGGCCCTCTTACAGCTCACAGGAAAAGCGGTGATAGGCATAGGCGACCTGAACGCATGCACTGCTGATGAAGGCGGTGCGCCAACGATGCAACGAATCAGCGCCGATTCAGACAAACCAATGTCCACACGAGGTCGTGCACTAGTCCGCCTCTGTAAAGACCATGACTTCGAAATCCTCAATGGCAACACGAACCTAGGCCCGAGAAATGGTGGGTACACTTCTTTCCAATTCCAGGGAGAAGCCGTGGTCGATTATGTAGTGGCGAATGCAGCTGCAATTTCGCGCATCAAGTCGTTTGAGATCCTCAATCCATCTCGCGATTCTGACCACGCAGGACTCGTTCTGGAGATCGTAATGTCAGACACGATTGGGCAACTCCCCGCGAAGCACACGCTACAGCGCCCCTCACCTCGGCGCTCCACGAACTCGCACACACCGCGAACCCCGGCTAAAATCGATCTACCGACCACAACTGAGATCGACCGACTGTTTATTCAAGTACTCAACTCGAAACTGACGTGCGAGCAGAAACTTGAGAAGCTATTTGGTGGCGTCACGGCTACAAGCAATCCTGTGGAGGTCTACGTCGATGGCTCTTGTCTCAATAATGGCAGGGACAATGCAGCGGCGGGGGCGGGAGTGTACTGGGGACCGAACCACCCATGGAACGAAGGTGTACGCGTACCCGACAACCAAACCAATAACCGCGGCGAGGTTTACGCTATCCTTCGAGCACTCCAACGAGCTTACCTCGACCAAACGCTACATATCTGGTCCGACTCCGAGTACGCGATGGAATCGATTGCAGTCCGCGCACCGGACGAAGCGTCTCGTGGCTGGAAATGCACGAATGGCGACTTATTTCGGGACATCGTAAGTCTCATTAAACAGCGCCATGCCCCCGTGGTATTCATCCAAGTCAAAGGACATAGTGGTAACACACACAATGACGCTGCAGATGCATTGGCGAAGCTGGGAGCAACCCAACCACCAACGACGGGGTACATCAGACTGCCCGACCCGCCACCACAAGTGACGCCGACGCTGGAGAAATCAGCGATGGGGCAAACGGCGAAGGTGGCCCACCGCCCCCTCGCGAAGCCCGCGAAGGATAACCGAGCTGCTGCGGGTACGGACCACGCGTCAAGTCTTACTGCACACCGTAACCGCCCCCACCTTCTAGCCCTGCAACTTGAGCACCGGAAGAAATTGCTCGAAGCGAACACAGAACGCGAGTTTTGGAGGGTCGCGAAAGGGATAATGGCACCGAAGCAATTAGTGTCGGGGTTCTCCGCAGAGACACTTAAAAATGTATTCGTGTCCCGTATGAACCCAATTGAACCTGTTCCGCAAACGTTCGACAAAGATAGGTTGGATTTCAACAAGGTCCTCGCTGCAGCCATACCTGAACGAACACCGGACGAGACTGCCGACCAGATATTCTCGACGCCGTTCACAGAGGACGAGATGGAGGAAGCTAAAGACCATCTGCGGGAACACCCTCCAACCAGCGCCAAGGGGTACGACCAGCAGAGTTATTCGGATATCTGCGATCTTGAAAATGATGAACTCTGCAGACTCGTGAACCGATGCATACATGGCAATGTTGCCCTGTCGGTCTGGCTTCTCACTGTTCTGATAGGACTGCTTAAGCGAGGAAAGCCGAAAGACGACCCGAATAGCTATCGCACAATCGGTCTGGAAAGCTGTTTCCTCAAACTTGTGACACTGCTCATCCACATGCGGCTCACGAAATGGTGCCTCAAAGTGGGCATGCTCCCTCCCTCTCAAAACGCGTTCCGCGCGGGCTTTCACACGAATGACAACATGTTCATTCTTCGTTGTGCAATTGATAAAGCCCGAGCCCTTGGAAAGCCACTATATGTCGTCTTCGCAGACCTGAGCAATGCCTTCCCCTCCACGGACCAAGCTACACTCTGGTTAAAAATGCGTGCAGCGGGAGCAGGTGGAGCGATATTTGACTGGCTCCGAATGCTTTATCAAAGGATGACTTATATTGTCAGGCATGAATCAGACGTCTCGACGATGTTCCGCGCACTTCTGGGAATCCTCATTGGCGACACGAGCTCACCTATCCTGTGGACATTGTACCTGTCAGACTTTAAACTGCTCTCGGATGCCACTAGCGACATTCTCCTAGCGGGTATTTTCATCACGAACCTGGAACAGGCTGACGACGTTATTCTGATCTCTCTGACGGCGGCGGGGACCCAACGCAAAATGGACGCTCTCTACAGATGGTGTAGCGTGAACTTTATGATCATCAACGCTATTAAATCTTTACTGATGATCTACGGTTCAATCCCGAGACTACTGCCCATCTTCCGGTTCGGATCAGAGGCCGTGAGCATTGTCAATTCAACCAAATATGTTGGATTCAACCTTAACTCCACGAAGAGGAACATCTTTGAGGATCATTACGAAAAAAAGGCGAGCAAAGCAAGGGCTATAGCTAATACCCTACTTGGCCTAGAGTCAATGGTCGGCACTTTACCTCCTTGGGAGGCCCGTAAAATGTACATGGCACTTGTGGACCCCCACCTCACGCATGGTTGCGAAGTCAGCCTCGATGTGGATCTGGACCTACTAAAGCCACTTGAAGATGTACAGGCCGACTTTCTTCGACGCGTTTTAGGTGTTAACAAGCGGGCAATGCTGGCACCCTTGTTTACAGAGACTGGTTTAGTACCGTTGCGTTTCAGGCGAGTCACGCTAGCGCTGGTACACCTGAAATATCTCGCGGGCTTGACAGACGCCAGATATGTCAAAGTAGCCGCAGATGATTCGGTGTCCCTCTCGGATTCCGGCATCGCGTCCTGGGCAATGGATCTCCGCTATGTGATCCATCAACTGCCCTTCAAAATAACGCTGCCGAATCTCGCCACCATCACGCCGTTGATGATTGACGGGGTTATTAAATCCGTGGATGCTGGTCTTCGAGCGTACCTTCAATGGTCGATCGATGATCCCGACTCTCCCAAATTGTATCTTCTGCGAGGAAGACTGGAACCGGAGAAAGATAGTCCGCCCACACATAAGACGCTGCAATTCCGACACTACTTAAATGTAGCCAACCCCCAACATCGGAAAGCACTTACACGTCTATTGCTGTCGAGCCACTGTCTCGCCTTGGAAAGATTACGTTGGGTTGAACTTCGTCGCCCGCGGATTGACCGAAACCTGAGAGTCTGCCGATTCTGTAGAGCCGAGATCGAATCACCAGAGCACGCGCTATTGGAGTGTACACATGCCGACCTCCTAGTGCTTCGTATCGATTTCTTTGCGCGAATGAAGAGGGACATTCCAGGGCTACCAGCCCAGGGCTCCATGACCTCTGCAAAATTCCTCACGCACATGATAGCTTACAGAAACACAATCTCATTGGTCGCAAAATTCGCCTACGAGGTCACTCAGGTATACGAGGCCATTCCACTATATATTCCTCCTCTTCCCGTTCGCTGGTTGATGCTACCGCGGCGTAACAATTTACGAGTACTTATGTAATAAGGAATCGTCTATTTAAACAAACTTCATACGAGAATTTTGACGACCTGAATTTTTCATTTGATCACCTCAACTTAGTTACTCGTTTAGTGGCTGTGTTTGTAGTCTTTTTTATCGAGTTCAATACGATTTTTGTGATAAATTAGTGGCTGTCCTATTTTTAGGTAATCGTGCAGTCACCCGTTCGAACCCTCCGTTATGCATCCTTTTATTTTTGAAC
Source organism: Mycena epipterygia (assembly GCA_029281465.1). Lineage (NCBI taxonomy): Eukaryota > Fungi > Basidiomycota > Agaricomycetes > Agaricales > Mycenaceae > Mycena > Mycena epipterygia. The sequence continues at coordinate 765,322 of JARJCQ010000053.1, read as the reverse complement.
CTTTTTGAAACCTTTCTTCGCCATTTATCTCACATGGCTATCCCGCTTCATAGCTAATGTATTTTTATGTGAGCTGAACTTCATTTGACGCACCGTATGTTTTCTTTTTCATCTTGAACCAATATATACACTAACTCTGAAAAATGTTTGTCTCAGAGTATTTTCGGTATTGCAGGCCGATTTCTGCAGGATACAGAGACTTTGAGATATGACTTCTGCAGAATAGAATGTTGGGAATAGGGTCAGGAGTCCCTAAAAATATTTTAGAACTTTGATCGCATCATACTGATTTGATATACCATCAATTGTGTTTGAACAGCAAAAACCCATTTTTTGCAACTTGATCTGTGATTTTTTTCAGGACAATATAAATCACCCAAGTCATACTCTGAGATGTGGGGAGAAATCTTGCAAGTTGAACCATGCAAAAATATACAAGCAATAAGATGCTACAGAGCCAGCAAAATGAGTCATTTTTGAGGTTTTAGCCACTTTGGCCATTTTAGGTTATTTTGCAGGCTCTATAGTGTCCGATTGCCTGTATATTTTTGCATAGTTCTCTTTGTATAATGGGTCTTCACATCCGGAATACAACGTAGTCAATTCAAATTGTTCTGAAAGAAACCACAGATCAAATTGCAAAAACTGGGTCTCTGCAGTTGAAACACAAATGAAGGCATATCAAAGCATTATGATGCAATCAAATTCTGAGAATATTCATGGGGACTCCTGAACCTATTTCCAACATTCCATTCTGCACAAGTCATGTCTCAAAGTCTCTGTATCCTCCCGAATTCGGCCTCCAGTACCGAAAATACTCTGAGACAAACATTTTGCCCAGTTAGTGTATCTATGTACCAGCTCCCATGCATCTGCCAGCAAGTAGAATCTGAATTACTCCATGGCCTCTCTGCCACTTGAGTGCTGTTATCTGTTAATAATGTAGAAAGTTCCTAGATAATATTGTTATTGTTGGTTATCCTTGTGCAATTATTTGCTGTAATCAAATTTATCTCAGACTCGAGCAACGATGCATCGAAGATGTTTTCAAACTCCGACAGCACATGCGGGCAGTTCAAGTGCGGGCAGTATTTTTGGCTATGTCTTTGCCAACATTCCCTCGGGGAATCTGTAGGGCATGAGATTGATCCCTTCCATCTGCATTCTCTTTTTTTTCTTTCCACTCTGTCAGATTTTCCTTGGTCTTTTTGACCATGTAATTATCATTGTCATTCCATCAGATGCTTGGTACTGCTTCAGTACATTGTATGTATTGATATACTCAGTAGGACTAAGGTTAGGCAGGGGTAGAGGTAAACCTCCAGAGGTCAGAGGTAAGGTACAGGGAGGTAGGGGTAGAGGTTGGGCCATCTTCAAACCTCCCTAAACCTCTACCCTACCTTGGGAGGTACAGAGGTATGGGAGGTCTGGGGGTCCCTACCTGCATCTGCAGTGTGGTGTAGTTGATTCTTCATCTCACCTCTATATTTGATGGGAATTTGGGGGCTCGTGTGTTCGAGCCGCGTGTGTCTCATTTATTTATACTCAAGGCACATGTTTTTGCAATGACGTACTCCCTCGGACAACTCCCATTCTTTTTCTGCCTAGGATGTCATTAATCATTCATTGCCCGGCGCCAGTCTTGAATTCCGGCTTCTTGCCGTACTTTGTTCCGACTTGTTTCCATTACTAAGCATTTTTCTTCGTTACACTCTTTTCATTGTACAACCAGTCATGCCTTACTAATTTCATCACTAAATCATATACCACTACGAACTCAAAATTCTAGCCAAAACTACAGCCTGTTAAATTATTTTTAATGAACAACCAATTCAGAATTGAAGGCTGTACTTGGCTTGCAAATCTAGGTTTTTGGACGCTTCCTATTGGAATTTTGTTGAGCCAGTGCAAGACAAGGGTCATTCACAACAGAATACATACTGCAGCATACAAGTTGTTCAGGTGTTCCAAACAATGACCAGTGGCAGACCATCTGGTCGGAGATACTGAAGCAATCAAGGTATGTATCTTCTCATTGTTGGCTGCGGAATCTGTGGTAATAACTGTGATAAAATTCTTCCGTTGCTGAGCACATCAGTGTTATTCCAGATTGTTTACAAGGTTACATACCTGAGGGTTTTTGAAATCTTTTGAAGGATCTGGATTGAGATCAGACATGATCGTCTCATGGACAAAAAAGAATTCTTACTCCGAGATATAAACTGGCAGGTGAGATCCATGGATCTACACCAATGTTCACTGGAAGCTGATCCAGAGTGACAGGAGGGATAGAGGTATGTGATTCCAAGTGCGGCATCATGGAGTAAACATGATTTAGTGGGGGATAAGGAGTTTCAGAACGCTGTCCGCCAGAACATGAAGAGTAAAGACAAAGAATAAATAGCTGTTTCTATTATTTTGCGATACCACCTTGCATGTAATAGCTCATATGATGACTGTGATGTTCAAAGGATTGCTCTCTGTGTCAAAATCGATTAAATAATTCATGTACCTCCCTGTAGAGGTAGAGGTAGAGGTATCAGAGGTATACCTCAGAGGTTTTGGAGGTAAGGTAGAGGTAAACCTCTCAGAGGTCAGAGGTTTCAGAGGTAAGGGTAGAGGTTGGCCCTCAAATACCTCTACCTCTACCCCTGCCGAACCTTAAGTAGGACTACATAAGTACGAAGTTTCCGCCGGGCCCTGCCACGGCCCCACACCCCAAGTAGTTTCCTATTTATACCACTTCATATTCTACTTTTGATAGACGTTCTGATAGCGAATAGCTCGTCAAGTAGGGTAGTTGGGGTCCAAGGCGAAGGCGCGAGGAGCTTGTGCGCGCTGGGATAATCTTGGAAACACGGCGTTCAGAGGCTGGACCATGTCGTGTATAATTCTATCACTATCACGTGTATCATTCGGCAGTCACCCGCTTCTACGCGCCAAGCGATCTTTGCGGTGCCGGGGGCATGTACCGCGAGCGCATCCGATCTAATCCGAATTGGCACGGATCATATGCACGCCACGATACCGTCTTCGTCGAGACGGACGCTGAACAGCCCGGGATGCTTGGCATGTCCATTGGACGTGTCCATCTCTTTTTCTCCTTCACCTACCGCGGCTCCGATCATTCGTGCGCCCTGGTCCATTGGCTCAGCCCCGACGATACACCGGATCCGGACACAGGCTTGTGGGTCGTCACACCCGAGATGCAGGTCGATGGAAGCAAACACCTAGCCATTATCGACCTCAAGTGTGTTGCGCGAGCTGCCCACCTTCTTCCCGTTTACGGCGCCGCACTTTTACCTGAAGATTTCCATTTTTCGTACTCGCTTGATGTATTCCGTGCATTTTTTGTTAACCGATACGTAGACCATCACGCCTTTGAATTTTTAGAGTAATAGTATGTAAATATAGGTACTCAACTATTATTTGGCTTGCGGTCTTGTGTGCTTTTTTGTCTTGTCAGCTTGTGCACAAGCTAAACAAGACAAAAAAGGCAGAAAAATGCGATCTTGCTGATGAACATCGGCGCCCTAGCGCACGCTCGGGTACCCCAGAAACGCCACAGGAAGTATCACTTCATCCACGGATAGAATATGGGAAGTATAGAGCGCGACGTGCGGGAGACCGATGCAGGCGAAAAATAAGCGCCCGATAAGCGCCAGCGGTGATTGTCCTCGCTCGCACCGGTTTCCCTGGGCTGGCCCTCCGCTCGTCTGGTATCACATCTCTAGATGCATACAGACTCTATGCACCGTGCCTGAGGCAAATCCCTGTCCCAATGAACTCATCCCCGAAAACAAAAATCCGAAATTTGCCAATGCCGAAAAGGAAATGAATCAAAGCACATCGCACGATACCAGCACACCCCAGCACCCTCGGCTGCTCCGGACAAGCTGCGGGAATATCCCCGCGTCGCCGTACCGTTTCTCGAAAGGCTGGAAAGCGATGTGCGAGAAGCCGGTGTGGGCGACGAATAGGCGCCCAGGAGGTGCCCGGTAGACAGTGCGGGGGGGAATAGCGAATCGCGAGGATGAGGGTGCGAGGCCTGGATGCGCAGGACGAACGGGCGAGACTTACATATCAGGGCTCTGTTGTGTCGCGTGCTGAGCATCGCATGCGGGACAACGACGGGGAGGGCGTGGATAACGAGCACCTCACGGGGAAAAAGGACACGAATGCCCTGCACTAATACAGATGTCAGCCATCAATTACGATTTTTCGGTACATGTCTTGGTGCTCCTCTATCAGGGGGTGGTGGATGAAAGGGTGATAAAGAAGGAGGAAGGTCCGAACGACGAGTTCTGGGAGATGGTTGATAGTACTGATTAAATAATATTTTCCTTTTGACAGAAAATTGAATGGAAGTTACATTCTGACCGGCGAAATCCAGTGGATTTCGGTTAGTTTTCCACTGGAGTACGGGGGAAATATGTCGGATTCCCACCGAGGGCCACCGGCATGTGCCAGGTCGTCCAATGGAGCACAGTGTACTTTGGTGCCATGTTCATGGGATTCCACTGGACATTTGTCCCTCAGGTGGCATTGGATTTCGTTGGATTTGGAGACAATGTCCAGTAGATGGAGTCCGAGAGTCCAGTGGGCTGCACGCGGGAAGTATATATATATATTTAAGTAGTGTGTTCAATGGACAGGCCACCGTCCACCGGCGTCCGCTGGACTACTGAGCTCGTCCAGTGTTCAATGGACGTTAAGTGGAAGCCAGTGGACAACGACGACATTTCGGCCGTCGAAAGCCGGTGGCCCGGTCCGCGCGTAATATTACACGCGGTCACAACCGGAATCCACTCGGGCCGGAACGGGAAGGGCAGAGGGTTGGATGCGCAGCGCAGGTCGTAGGGCAGATGGTTGGATGCGTCGTAATAAGCTAGTTACGGGGCCGTTGAAACTTGATATACTAGAGGGGTAGGGCAGAGGGTTGAATGCGCAGCGCAGGTCGTAATCCCGTATATTTACCACGAGAGTGTCTGGATACAAGTCAACGATGCCCACCTCAAACACAACGGAAAACTTAGGCTTGAATGTATCTATCGTCGGCGCGGGGCTCGCTGGCCTGGCGGCTGCAATTGCGCTTCGGCGCGCTGGGCATCGGGTTCAGGTAGAGAGCTTGAGTACTGACTTGGCTCCACCATGCTTATATCCCCAAGATTTTTGATTCCGCCCACGACATCAGTGAGATCGGCGCCGCTATCGTTGTACCCCGGAATGGTGCCCGCGTCTTGGAGCATTTCGGATACGACAAACAAAATTTGCACGGCGTCGAGTCGGGAGGGGTGCGTGCATTCGCGCTCACGTCTCTGCAATTGATATTGATTCTAAAATCCTTCACACGCACCATTCAGCAAATTATTTTCGATGCGATAAGCGGCGAGCAGAGGAGCAATAGCTACAATACCGTCAAGGGCACGCCGGTGCGTTTCTTTAGCTTTCGGGTACGATCTGCTCCTGAACTGGCGTAGACTGTTATGTGCCACAGGAGCGATCTGCATTCTGAGCTCAAGCGTCTAGCACTGGGCCCCGGCGACGGCCCGCCCGCAGTGCTTCACCTCAGCACCAAAGTGGTCGATTGCGATACCGATGCGGGCCTCCTTGAGCTCGCTGACGGTCAAAGTGTCCAGAGTGATCTTGTCCTGGGTGCGGACGGTATTGCGGTGAGCGGAAATAAATACAACGCGCGTCGAAACCTGATTATAAGCTCGGCGCTCTCAGTCGACCATGCGCACCCGCATCCTCGGGCATACGCAGAAGTCCTTTGGCACCGGGTGGTCTTGCTACCGCGCTCTGCTGGAAACATCCAAGTTCGAGGGAAAGCCGGAGATGGCGTGGCTCCACAATGGATTTTCTGATGTCAACAAACGCGGTGGCCCTTCTCTATTTTTGTATCCCTGCAGAAATGGCGAGCTCCTCAATCTCGCCGCCCCGTTCGAGGATCCCGGCCAGGATACTTCCGGTCAGCTTCCCGCTATCTTAAACCGCGCTATAAACACGACGCCTGATATCCGCTTCTGCTCACAGCTTGGCGTAAGGACGCAACGCGGGAGGAGGTGCAGGCCCTGTTTGCCGACTTCCACCCAAAATTCCAGCCGATTCTCGAGGCGCTGGAGGTGAAGGTGCTGAAGTGGCAGATGCGCGCGGTGCCCGTGCTGCCGACTTGGATCCGTGGGCGGGCAGCGCTGATCGGGGATTCTGCGCACGCGACCCTGCCGACTCTTGGGCAGGGGGCGGCGATGGCGGTGGAGGAGGCCGCGGCGCTCGGCGTGCTGCTGCCCGCAGGCACCACTCGCGAGGATGTTCCCGCCCGATTGAAGGCGTATGAGGCGCTGCGAAAGGACCGCGGGGAGTTCGTCCGCCGCGAGTCGCTGGAGGAGACACAGGTTCCCGACAAGGCCGGAGGATTAAAGCGAAGTATGTGCTGTGTTTTCTTGCCAATCTCTTCTAACGTTTTTTTCTCGGAGCAGCGGAGGAGATGCAGAAATATTTGTTGGACTATGATGCGGTAAAGTCAGCTCAGGATTGCTTCCAGGAGCGATTTGGCGGGGGGGCTGTTGAAAGTTAGAGCAACCGCACTCGCATCTGGTAGTCGGAGGAGTGCAGGGATATTGAGAAGTGATATGCAAAGGCAATAATGCCGACGTGGTGCAGAACGTGCCATGGCGCGCTGCATCGCACGTTTCGAGCCTCTAGCTTTGTGGACTGACGCATACTCAAGTCTCAAGGCAACGCGTTGAGCCATAGTTGTAAATTTATATTTATGTGTTTACCATCCCTAAGTGAACTCAGCATGTAGCGCTAACCGCGAGTGTGAGCGCGATATTCTCGAAGGTAATGAGAGAGCGATACTACATTTTTGTGTCTTCTAAATTCTTCTGCTATATTCGGTTCCCCCCTTGTTTTTATTTTTTGGATGCCCGGATCTTTATCTCCCCGCCGTCCGAGAAGGTTAGATACAGTACTAAGAGCTCAGAAAGGAGCCAATTTTTTCGACATTTAACCCGATTTTCCCCAGCAAAGCTACATTGTTTGGACGTCATCGGCCGATGCATGCACGAAGGCGAGCAAGAACCACGACGGCGAGCAACACGAGCGACGAGCTCGGGACGAGACGAATCGCTCGGAGATCGGGGGACTGCCCCCCGATGCTGCGCGAGATGTCCTTACACCGGCCATGAGGGGTGGCGAATGCGGGGTGGTGAATGATCGCGTGGCCTCCCGGACCGCGTGCTCGAAAGCGCGCCGAACGCGCACTGCGAAGGTGCACCGGCCGCCCGCGTATCGCGTGTCGTGTCGCGCGCCTGGGTGTGGGCTTGAAAACGGGAGGAGACAATGCCAAAGAGTCAGATTCTAGACGTAAGTTGAGAGCACTGTAAACGCGTCGTCCCAAATAAATAAAAACGCGCTGCGTCCACGACGAGCTCTGATCCAACGATTCCGAACAAGAGCTGGAACTCCACTTTACGCGGGGTACTGAAATGCCATCGAATTGGCTACGGTGCGGAGGATATACATACGACGCACCGTAACGAAGAGGATGCACCCTGGCGCGAATTCACGTGGGATGATGGGAAATGGAGACTACGCTGCGCCACTAGGACGAGCCCGGGGAGGAACGAGCGTAGCACGGGCGAGACTTTGAGCAGCACCAACGTGACAATTGCGCAGTAGACAAACTGGCTCCACGAATAGAACCCAGGGGTGGGACGACTGAGGCGCGGCATGCAGGACGGAATAAGTGGGTGGGCGGGGTATGCCAAGATGAAGGCCGGGGGCAAGCGTTCGCGTCGGCGAGGAGCACGCAAAGACGACGATGGCGGTGGGTGGAAGAACAGCAACGTAGGCGCGAGACAAAGAGCAGCACGCGGGGTTGGAGTAAAAGCAGTGTGGGATGACCGGTATCGATGACCAGCGGTGCGCATGGGTCGAGAAGACTCAGTAGCAAGACGAGACTCTCGAGGTCGACCTGTGGAGTTTATCACGGGATATTTGCATTCAGGCCGTGCCGCACACTCCGGGTTTCCGGGAGCAAGGATGCTCAGCGCAGGAGAAGTCCATGGACACGATATTCGAGATGGCGCGCAGTGACGCTGAGCAAGTGCGCGGCTTGATGCGTAACAGAGGAGGAGAGGTCTCGGCGTGGGACGGGGAGCGGAAGGACGAGTGCGTCGGAATACATCTGTAATCCGTAATAGAGCACTCAGGCTCTGTAGCGCAAGACAAAATTGTAACGTACACTATAGGGCCGTCTCTTTTTCATGGTTGATGCTTCCACTCCCAGCCTGCCCGCCAGTATCGTCGTGGTCTTGTCGTGGTCGTGGTCAGTGTGCTGTGTCACGACGATCACACAGATGACAAAGATCACGTCACCGTTACGCTCGCCGCTTTCATCCAACTTTCATCTTGCAAACGCATACATACGGTGCGCTCGGTCGCGTAACTTACCTCGCTTTGCTCAATCAAAGTCTCTCCGCCTCAAACTCGGCGCCGCCACTCTACTCCTTGCTTTTCTCTCGGCAGTTCTGTCCTTTTCGGTCCTCTTCCTTGTCCAATGTCCATTCTCCCCACCGCCGAATTGGGTTCTTCGATTTTTCAATTAATCCTCTTCATTCAACCGCCTCAATCTCAGATCAGAGTCCCATTTCATACCACTTACAAACCATGCTCATAATAGGGCCGGGAATCACAGTAAATTCGCGTCAACGGCAGACCAGCAACGGACGCAAGAATGTGGAAACCCTGAAGGAACTCGATCCAGTTGATCCAGAGATTCTTAACACCCGCACAGGTCGAAAGGATCAATCCTGCGCAGGTTGAGGATGCAAAGAGGTTGGTCGTGGGCAGCCAATTCAAAGATCTTGCGTTTCAGTTCTGGGGGGAAAGCGGGATTATGCCCCATCGTGCAAGCAAGTTCTGACGGCGGATGTGAAGCGATTTCCAGATGCTCACTGCGATGAAAATGCCAACGATGCTGAGTCGGTGGTGGTTTGAGAACAAGGTGCGAATGATTGCCGCGCCGATACAAGACCAAAGCCAGAGCACCGCCTGGTGATTGACGCCCAACTGAACTAGCGCCCACCATTTGATGGCTCTCACGTTACCCTTGGCTCTTGCTCTCCCTGCTCTTGTCTCCATTCTACGCAGATTTTCGGATGTTACTGGTTCAACCCGTGATCAACAATAACCTAAATTCACATAGCCGTCAAATTCTGAAGAATTTCTGCTAGTACCTTGCGAATTCTGCACTGCGGATCCGGAAACGACTTCGAGGACCTAATTTTGGAACCAACTTCGCTGCTTCCATGGCTTTGAAACTGCTTTTTGTCCAACATTCTCGCCAATATACAGCCTTTCAAACCCGACTTATCTCGCTTTGAATTCACCCGAACATCCGAATACAGCGTACCGCAATAACGACCGTCGGACCGGCGTCGCCGAGCCCAAACATTCCCTCTGTGGACCCACTTGACACGGAGCTTTCAGATCTGTCTTTCCGGAATGCGGAAGATTAGTCCAGGAGCTGAGTTACTCCTCCCATTCGAGATGCGGCCGGAAAGAGAAATGAAGATTCGACGCGACAGGTTTGCGGCCAATGGGCCTGCAGTATATTTTTACTCACGCACCTACACGATGTTTCTGCATACCCCCTTGGCTGCTCATTCGTCGTTATCCTCTCCCTGGCGAAGAAACACTCTCATTCGTCTACGATTCAAAACGACTACACTGCGAAGCACGAAAATGGATCAATCGATTATCATGCAAGGTGGACATTCAAATGGTTTTAACAAGATATAACAAGCGGGACTCTGCGCAAGAAATTTGTGGATCATTGACGCTGACGTCATTGAATACCGGTGAGCGGATTAATACGCCAGGTTAACCCCTCTTCATTACCGGAACTCCAGGCTGAGCCAAGGTGATTAAATAAATTATCCAGACGAGCGTGGACCAATGAACTCACCATCGAAGATCTGCGCGGCCACCATTCGCGAAGGTCCTTGATGACCCTGCGCGTAACCTCTAGCGACGATACCTCGGAGGGTTTATCCGCAACATCGACATAGCGGGATCCGCTTTCAGTCTTCAAGAATTCGTTTTCCCACCGAGTCACCGCTTCGCCAGCAGAAGGGGCACTGAGCTGCGCCTGAACGAGCTTGATCGCAGCGGCGCCGGTTTCCCCGTATTCCTGGACGAGCTGGTGCACAAACGCGCTCTGCTGCTGGGGTAACGCAGGAACCAGCATCTCCATCACCGCTGCGATGCATCCAGGGTCACCGGTGGCCATCGCCGTCTGCACGGTGAGACGGAAGACGAGGCGCAGCAAGAATTTAGGAATCCCAACAGGCTGAGGACCCATAGGAGTGAAGAACACATAGTCGCGCGATGAGGTGGCGTCAAGGTATGTTATCTGCCGGACAAGAGCGGCTGAGCGGGCGTATCCGTTGTGTGCTGGCCCAATGCGCCGCAAGAGGAACACGGCTTCCGCTAGCGATGCCTTAGTGTAGAGGGTGACGTCCTTGACGATGGCACAGGTGAGTGCCTTGCCGCAGATCTTTTTGTGGCTCGGCCAATCCGACACTTGGCAGGGTCTACAGCAATCATTTCAAATAACGACGCATTAAAGGGAGCGAACGGCTAACCTTGAGCAGTAGTAAACCTTGCGCGAGACGTTCTCATTACATTTTTTGCAGACGGAGAACTGGGCGTCGCTCCTTTCCTCCGATTGACAACCGTCGCAGACGCGCGCGATGCGATACACCGGTACCGCGTTTGGTGATTCGCTGGTGAGCTTCTTCATGGTTGAGTTGGATTTCACAGCCTCAGATGGACGGATGACGCCAATGAACGATGAAATGGTATGATGCAAGAACGCCGCCGCAGAATTCATCTCAAATTTTGACAGATATATTTAGTCGGGAGACTCACAAAGGAACTCGTCGCGGACTGCTACACGTCCTTGCACTTCTACTTCGTGTCCAGCGTTCTGAAGACGCTCCATTGCTTCATCGGTCCATCCTGGATGCGGGTATGATATGCACCCGCCCTTTGACACGCTCACCTCCCCGTCCGGAACATATCTCCTCAGGAGGGTGAGAAATCCTTCGCCGTTGCCGCTCTCCAGAGACGAGAGGGTGATGTCGCAGGTAAGCATCCGGGAGTTTGGCCCATAAATAGGTTCAATCGAGCAGGTTCGCAATAGTCCCTCGAGCATGTGCGCTTTTCGCGCTGCGGGTGTGAGTCTCTTCCAGCAGAAATTCGGCTGGAGGACACTTGTAACAGCGAACGCGCGCAACTGCTCCTGCACCGTACACAGCCTGCGCATGGTGTTGTAGTTGTGGACCAAATCCTGCTGCGCGGATGCCGGGGACGATGCGGAACCTGAAACCAACGTTTCCAAGTTGCCCACTGCCGAGTTGAGCACAGGAAACCGAACTTCCCAAGCGGCGTTCCACTTTGCGATATCGTCTCTGAAGTCTGGCATTCCCGGAACCACAGACAGCGATTTCTGTTTCGGGGGCAGCATGAGAGAAGAGCGTCCTGGAAAAACGTGGCTTCTTTGCTTTGCACTTGTTGAACCTGCAGGTGCGTGGGCTGTCCAGAACATTCTTGTTTACGTCTAACGTTCTTTTGTCAGCCACTTCTTCCCGACCCCACTCTACGTCGAGGCACTTTCGTTGTTGCCAGTATGCATTCCTCTCTCCGGCTCACTGCTCTGTCTGCGCTGGCATTCACCGTTCGCGAAAGTAACCTATTCGCTCTCTGGGGCGCACGGCTTATGCAAAGCCCTCAGAGAATAGCGCTTGCTGTATGCGGGTCGACAGATGACCTTCACCAAATCGAAGACATTACGGAAGACAACCTCTCTGACTCCAAAATGCTGGGTTTTTTTGCCAGTGTTCTACTCTAATTTCGATCCGGCAAACATCCCCAGCGTCACAGCAGAACTTGATGGTGTTCCTTCCAACTCGACTCAACAATTCATTCTCCATGCCCAGATTTCTCTCAATGGCGTCTATCACTTATCACACTGTATGCCCTCCGCCGCCTTCCCTGATCTCTCGTTGCGTTTGTGGTCATGGCTGGTATTTTTAGACATATCGTGGCCTATTCGACGACTACGGCATAACCTGCCTCAATTTCTTGATATTTGCGTCGAATTTCGAAGGTTCGAGGGAGGCTATAATACCCACCTCATGTACTCGGCCGCCGGATTTCGCTTCATGCTGGCAAATGCCTGGACTCTCATAACCAATAATCAAGACCCTTTCCTGCAGATCGAATATCCTCCGACGAAGACGAATGCTGCCTTGGATATCTTGACAGACCTCCTTCTCTCAGGCAGAAAATTGGTTAGTCCCGAGCACGCGGAGGAATGATAGAAGCAGCCGGTGGGGCGCTTGCAGATCCGTCCGCTCTTCAGTGGATGCCTGGCGTTCTTGAACCGCGTATTGATCTTCGAACCCCGCCATACACCGGTGGACGCTGTCGACTTCATGGTGCCCCTGATCCGCAGCGTTATTAAATGCGGGCCCACCGACGAATTCCAGCAGCAGCTGATAGTCATGCTAGAGAATGTCTTCTCACACTATCTCCGGCAATATGACGTAGTGCAACGGGTCGTATTCCTAGACTTAATTCTGTGCGGTTCAAGGCATACCACAATACTCAAGCGACCCGACTGAAGGCCTGCGATAACGTCGATGTGAGACTTTGGATTTCTTCCTTGGATTCATGGTTAAACACTTGCTCCACGTACTATTTAGTGCAGTAGAGTCGATGATAGAGCCATGTTCAAGCGCTGTTCTGGTTGTTTGTCCTGATCAGGTGCATTCCATGGCGTTGGGGGAATTCTTTGACCCATAGAGTCCGTGATACGGATTCTGGTTCTGTTGACGAGAAATAAATTATTTTCTCGAAGGCAACGGTAGGAAGAGCGAGAGTGGCGACATCGTGGACAGAAGGGAAGCCGACCAGCATACCAACCACCACTACTGATACCTCAACAAATTAAACTGGCTGCAGCACCCGGGGTACAAGGCGGGCAGCTGCGTGCTATGCTGCGCTGTGAAGTGACAGTTTTCAGCAGTCCTGTTCAATTCGGGTCAGGTGCATTCATTGATATCTGGATTTTTTTGATCAACGAACTGAATATACGGATGTTGGTGTTGACTTGTCGACAGAGAAAGAATAAATTGTAGGAGGTGAATATTTATAATAATGAAATGAAAGCGAGGACTCGCGGTCGAAAGTAATGGAGAACAGGCGCGAATAAAGGGTGCACAACACCTGATGCCGCGCGGCGTGCGTCTGCGTAATATTCATGTACACAGTGAAAGGAGGCAACGGCCTGAATCCAGATCGTTCATCAGGCAAGACTCCCTAGGATTCAGTATAAGAAGGTACCTCCGAATTGGAGTAATTTTATTGAGTCCACAACCTTGGCTCAAGCAAGCACGGTTCAACCGCTTGCATTTCTGATCAGCGCGGTAACGGGACGCGCTCGAATCAACACTAACCCTGTGGAATGAAATCAGTACCACATTTTGTGAGTTGGATTCTACATTACATACCTCGTTGTAAAGACCGTGAACACTGTGCCGCTGTAACGAGTATTACCTCGTGTCCCGCCTTCTAACGAATTATCCGAGGATGAAACAGGACTCCCGACTTCCTCGAGCCGGGATACAAGCGCGTGTTCATATATACATAGCGTAAATTAGGTCCAATAAACGCGCGCTGCAGGCATGAATGGATTCTCAAGGAACGCGGAGTAAACTGACTTGTGCAATGAATCCTGGTAGTCAAAAAAACGTTGTAAAACCATCGAACTCACCTTGCGGTACCGTAAGTACTGTATTATTAAATTCAATTCGACAATCACGCATCACGCGGGGGGTTGTCGATTACGAACTTTGGTTCGTTGTCACGCGTCACAGGGGGTTGTCGAATAGGTTCGACGTCACGAAATTCTAAAAAAAAGTGTCTTTCAGCAGTAAGAAGCTACAAATAATTCTCTTGTGCATTTCCTGCATTTAAACTGGCCATACTTCCTGCTTCGTGTCTGGATATATGTATTCATAATTCCTGTAACTTCAGTACTCCCCGTTCCCCGTGCTGTGTAGGGTTGGCCCCTCCCTCTAAACACTGTACTCTTGGACTCCTCTCTTAGAAATAGCATTATCATCGGCTATTCTTATTTCCGTTGATTGTCATTTTGTGTCGATCAAATGATCCAACTATGCTAGTCTGTAATTCACACGGCAAATACCCAAATTTCCAGCCACCGGAAGTTAGCTCGAACCACCTAAGTATCAGATTAGATATCTGGTAGGCTGAAACCAGAACGGAAAGCCCACAAATCCCCTCTTCCGAGATTTTTCCCATTGGCTCGGCATTTTCCAGCCAATGGGAAAAATCTCGGAGGATCAGAGACGTGGGGTTTCCGGTCTGATTTCAGTCTGTAGGATATCTAATTGGATTCTTACCCGGTCCGAGCTAACTTATGGTGGCCGGAAATGTGGCTAATTGCCGTGTGATTGATGGCATATCGCTTACCGGACGGTTCCCGTGACCAGCACGTGATGTTCCCACGCCTGAAATATTGCATCTCTCGAGCCTCCTGTGCTTTATGGCTGATAAATGTCTCTGAAAAATCTCATCTTCACTGGATGATCTGAGATGGACAGCAAAAATGAGCTCTAGATGACCCCAAGCACCCAGAAGCCTCAAAGGACACCTTTTCCATCGACATTTGCACCATGTTATGACGAGTGAACCAATCTAGCCCGTTTAAAGCTCCAGGAGCATCCATTGAAGTATATAGATCCACAATGATTTGATCAGTTGTTAAATGTGGGTTATTACGCGCGGGAGGAATATTTCGAGCCGTGGGAAGATCACGTGCAGCTGTGGTCCGATAAGCGATATGCCATCGAAATCAGACTCCATATAATAGATTTATCGACTGTCATAAATCTTGTGGAGTCTGACTACGGGAGACTACGACTGTGCGGGACTTTGATGCGCGCCTCTCTGGCGGAACAGCGAAATACTTACTAATAATCATGGCATTGTGGACCTGGGGTTTCACGTTACAAGTCAGAAACATCATAGGGCATGGTAGATCTGTGGATTTGTACCACAAATAGTCAGAATGCACATAGTGCCGAGACGATCGTTAATCGTTCTCCAGGTTTCATGTTCCGTAAATTATCCTAATTGATTTTTTACCTCTTGTCTCCTCCCGTCATGAAGCTATCCAAACTATTGCTAATCTCTCTCATCCTCATCTGGATGTTATGGCTCAGCATCGATTCTGTCGCAGAATCCCCGTCAAGTCAACTGTTCCCAAGGCTGCGGCCGAGGGGTCAAACCCTACAGGACCCTGTGTGAATAAACTTCCAATGGCTCCTGGTGGGCATATATTGCGTAGACATTCCTGCCGTCCGCCTACGTCACTCGTGTTGGGGATCCTGCCTACACAATACAGTCGTTTTCAAAAAAGTGTACGGGTTTTGATGGAGTGGTGCTCCTTCATTTGTGCTTACACTTGTTTGACGCTGAGTCGACCCCCGCTCCACACCTCCTCGTCATGGCCCCGCAACACGGTGGTGTGACTCCACTGCTACTGCCCCACTGGTCGCTCTGTATACTATATAGATCCACAAATTCATCATCTTTCCACTTGATGTAATTCTCCCACTGCAAAGACCTTGGTTAGCAACACTGAGACTTATGTTGAGGTCAGCTGTGATGTCGGCTTGCTTCCGGTGCCGATTGTAGCACAGATGGACTACTTGTCGCTTTTTGTCGTTTGAAAATGTCTTTGTTCGTGCCCATGAGCAGTTGTGGGTCGCACAAATGTGTGGAGTGGTTGCGGGGCAATGGTGGAGCGGGGTCGACTCAGCATCAAACAAGTGTAAGCACAAATGAAGGAGCATCACTCCATCAAAACCCGTACACTTTTTTGAAAACGACTGTAGTCTCTCTTGACAGACACTTTATCGATTCTAGCTCGTTCCTCGCTCGATAAAGTCTGTTGGTTACCGCGCTTGATACCCGGCGGCCTGCGTTATTATGTAATATCTCCCTTTCTGGGACTCACGTGCACAGTCCATTGACACGACTTGAACGCGTCTTAGAGGTAGCTGGGATTGAGGGGAAAAATTAAGGTTACCATTCCTAAATAGACATTTTCAAATGTCTCCTCAATCTTCCCTGGCATCAATAGAGCCAGTAGAGTTCCTCTACGAATATTTTCGTCTGATTTTCGTCATTCCTCCTCGGAAACACCCCACTGTGTTCAATGTGTGAAACTAACCATACCTGATGTTTAGGATAGCTGTCTTCAATGTGTTCCCCGCCATCCGAGGAACCTCCTGAACAGTGAAGAAGAGAATCGCGTCTCGACACGTCTCGGCTAAGTTCCCAAAACGGACGCTTACATAATAACGCAGGCCGCCTACTAATCAGTGCGGTAACCAACAGACTACCTACGCAATCCGTTTCTTGGGCGACGCGTTCGGTTCCCCCCCAGACCCCAGCTCGCCCAATTCTCGGCAGGACGCGCAGAATGTGGTGCCGCAACGTCGTGATCGGTGACAAGAACTCAATGCTGTGCTCCTTCAAGTTGTTTAGCGCACTGCGCGGGACCCGGCCCCGGCCTTCTCATCGACCTCGATAATCCTCGGGGAAGGCGCACCCGTTGAGTTACGCCGCGATGCGTCTCTCAGGAGCCAAGGCAACGGGGCTACTTCGCATCGATTTTTTCCTCTAATGCGTGCTCTTCCGATGCGCTACTGCGGGGCCAGTATGCCTCCTCAGGGCGGGAAGGTGATCCGAGACACTTCCTCCGCGTACCAAGCTCTTCCCCACTCCTTCGCTCCGTGGGTCTTATCTCGCTCTGCGGCTGCGGGGAGCATTATTCGCACCTTCTGCAGGGATTGGTTGAGGTGCCATTGGAAGGCGAGCACAGGGAAATTTCATGGATGTATTCAATTGCGACGACAAATGCATCAACCAAATTTAAAAACAGAAAACCAAGACCGGAGAGGGGTATTCAGCAGGTGAAGGTTCCATTTGATGTGCCGTACTGAAAATCCGTCTGTTAGCATTCGCACAGACGTCAAATGCACACCCACCTTGGCGGCAGCGTTCCCGGCACTGATGGCCATTCCAATAACTTCACCACCGAAGACCTGCGTCGTCTTTACAGACCAAACGTTGCCGACGTCGCCACTGCTCGCCTGTGCGTTGTCAGTGATTGCGCGAACCTGGTAGCCGATCCATGGTGCGTAGATGGATGCGAGAGCTGGGTCATTCGCGGCGTCTAGGAGGTACTCGAGGCCTCTCATGAAAATTCCCTAGGGTCCTTCGTGTCACCGCGGCACCGGGAGAGTGCACAAAAACAAACCTTGAAGGAGTGCTACGGATGAGGATCTGTGAGCATGCATACGCTTTATATTGAGATGACATGCCTGATCATCATCGCAAGTGAAGTTGATATCGCATCCTCCATTTCCCGTCTCTGTCAAAATTCCATTCTTCGACAGCAGGCCATTGACATTGTTGATCACAGAATAGGCAGTCGCGTTCCCCAGAGAGATGTAGGTTGAATTATTGAATGCCAAGGCCATCGTCCCGGCGGCAGCGATCATCTCGCCCTGATATTCCGGCGATCAGCGAATATATACGGTACGACCATTGCAACCAGTCGAAGTGGGAGAGCCTAACCTGATTGTATGTCCATACCTCGCCCTAACTGAGGTGAGAAAGTGCTTAGTTTTGTCCAAAGGCGGGACTCACCGGGCCACTCCCACAACCAGCGGGCCCATCACTATATAGGCTGTCACTTCGTTGGAGCCCGTTAGCGGCAACTGAGATATTCTGATGTCAGAACTCAAGTCCGTCGGGGATGAGGATGAATGTACCCCAATTCCATACATCGAGCGCTTGGTCTCGGTAGGATTCCACATTCGTCAGAAGATAGTATTTCGCGCTCGCGTGAATGAATAATGCATTGGTGATCGCTGTCGCGGGGGGGCGGGGTGATCAGCATTACGGTGATGAAACATCGGTATATGGCTGCTTACTATTCTTCCCGTGGATTTCACCCGTTTTACCCGATTTCCAGAAGACTAGACATCGAAGTTAACACCTGACCCCGCAGATGTATGTGAAAAGAAAGAAACATCACCTCCGCCCGGACAAGGAGCATCATTGCGATTACTGGCCACCAAGTTGATGAACGATTGTGCCGTGGACTGTCAGTAGACAATCAGTTAGTAGTTGACCTGGAGGTTGAGAGAAGCAGGATAACAGACCAGAATATTCGAAGGAGGCTTGCTGCCCGTGGTACTCAGCACGTACTCGTAGTACCTCATCCATCCCAGTGCCGCCCACAATATATCATCGTTCCCGCCGCCAAATTCTGCTTCAGTGGGAGCTGGAAAGGGACCTGCATCCACGGTTATGAATTCACTTATGCCCAGGTCGAAGGTGGCGTCTGATTTTGCGCTCGGATTTACATTGTTGGCTAATAGCCAACTGATGATGGCCTCCCACAGAACCTATAAGGGCCAATCAGTGAAAGACATATTGAGCGACAAGTCGCTCGCCGTACCGGTGTTTCCCACGCCTGGGGCACGTCAAGGTCGCCTGTAGGAGGAGGAGTGGGGCCCCCAGGTCCGGTGGGGGAGTTAATGAAAGGCACCCAGTATTTAGTGGCCGTGTAGTCGACCCAGTTCTCCGTGCGACATCGGGATCAAAATCATAGGCCCAGTGGTGGTTTACTTACAGATACCCAGCCTTGGACCAGCGTACATTTGCTCTGTGGCGGTCCTGTTGATGGCGGAGTAACGGGCGGGCCACCTCCATCCCCAGGATCGGATGTGACTTGGTCCAGAGACCTAAGCACTACGATTGGAATGTACCCGCCGAGGACATCGGATCTCACCATATGAACGTCCCTCCAAAGCATGTTGTTTCCGAGAATGTTGTCTTCGCCCTGCGCGAAGGTTCACTCGTACTCAGCCAAGTGCCAATGAGGAGCGACTCACGCCCAAGTGTCCTGCTGGTCAAATGTTACCAAAGATCCCTGTCGAAGTGTTCAATTTCGTGCGAGAGGAAACTCAATCGGCCAAACCGACGCACCGAATCGTCGAACCAGTACGTCTCCGAAGACTTATCCAAAGTAGGAGTGATGCCGCTCTGCAATAAGGTCTCGATCTCGAATTGCGCGAGGATCCCCGAGCTTGCGGTACAACTTCCAGCGAATCCGCCGCCGACCATGGTGCAGTTATAGCCGACACAGGACGAAGAAGCGAGCTGATACGTGCGACCATAGTATGCGAGGCCTGTGCAGAGCCACAGGGTTATTACGGCCCTTACGGGACCAATGTTCACTGGGAAGATGATGCATACCTAAGTTCACTGAAAGGTAGCCCGTCAGAACTTGAAGAGGCAAACAGATAGATTCAAGAATCACCAATGTTTAGATTAATACCCGCACGGACGTAGAGCGACGCGCTCGCTTGCATATCGAGGATTGATGTGTGGGGGTTGGTCACCGGGGCCTGGTCAGTAACATTGGTGTCCCAAAGGCCGTGATAGTCGTACGCTAACATTCAAGAGTGAGTACGAATAGCGGGATGCACCAGAACTTTGTTCACTGACACATCATGTTTAAATACGTCACGCTCTGTACAATCTTGTCGATTTCAAAGCCCTGCAGGAACCAGTAGCCGGCCGGGGTTGCTAGGACGAGTCATTGTTTCTTGTCTCACGGGTAATTGAACTGGCCCTGGAACTCACCACAAGAGATAATCTGCGTTGGAAGGGCGGTCCTCAGCTGTTGGAAGAAAGCGGTCAAATCGGGAGTGTCTGCAGAGCGGTGAGTGCTGATATTCTGTCAGAATGAAAATAGGCCGACTTACCAGTGGCGGGTGCGGCACGTTCGATGGCACTGGGATATTCTGAGGAAAGTCAAATCAGCCAATCGATGCAAATGTCCCGACTGCACTCGCCGAAGTCAATGTCTGGAAAACGTCAGTTTTCCGATTGGGATGTACATGAAGCGGCTAACCAATTCCATCGAGCCCGTACTGCGTCAGGAGGGCTTCAACGGAGGAAATGAAGGTCGCGCGGGTGGCGGTGGTCGAAATCATAACCGAGAACAGATCGCGAGTCGGATCCTCCTCTCTGGAGGAATTCGGTACCTCGAATGGAACCTTATATAATATTGCTCACGAAAAAGCCCACCCTCCAACCGCAATGACGACTTTCAACGCAGGATAAGTAGCCTTTTGCGCCACGAGCTCCTGCAGAAGCGAAACGTCGGCGTCGTCCAACTCTGAAGACGCAAATTCAGAGCGGGGTTCCCCATAAAAAGAATTAGGCAGATAACTCACGAATCTGCGATCCCTGCGAAATCGTCGCGAACGCAAAATGCGCAGCGGTGAAGCCAGTCCAGTCGATCTCATTCGGCGCCACATTCGTTCCACAGGCACGCCGATTGCCCCAGCCGGCGTAGTAACCAATCTTGCGCGCCGCGCCGGTCGTTCCGCAGCTCGGAAGCGTGGGCTCCCCGCAATTCGAGATACACGGGTTGGCGCCCTGATATCCCAAGGTCAATACGGACGAGAGAATGTATCTGTATATTTAAAAGCGCACTGTGGTGGTGCAGAACTCGTCTGTCAATCCACAGAAGCCGAACGCGCTGCAGCACGCGTTAAGAGGGCAGGTGGCGTTGCCGGCGCTCTGGGGCCCGCATTGAAGACCGGCTATGATACTGGTGTGGTTTTATTGCCCTATTCGCTGAGAAGCCAAGGGATTGAGACGTACGGAGGCGGAGGAGGTGTCCCCGCCGACACACACATTGAAAAATTCACTTGCAGGTCGGCACATCCTGTCCCTGGTCAGCCTTATAGATAACGGCGAGGCAAGGCCCCACCTGTCCAATGAAAGGTATTTGTATTCCAGGTCTCAATCTCAGCAACCGTGATCGAATCTCGGGCTGCGATAGCAGAGCACGAGTCTCCCGCAACCGTAGTATACTGTATTTTTATTAGTTTGCGCGGGATCATCGAAGTTTACACACCGTCGCGCATGAACCATTGGAGTTCTCCTGAGGCGGCCCTGGTGGAGTTCCCGCAGTGATACAAATTGGCTGACCTGCACCATTTCTCCTTAGCATACGAAAAAGCGCTGAGTCTGCCGACTCGCCTATTTGTAACGTGCTACAGTCCACATTCGGGTTGAAGGACTCCAGTTGAGCTAAGGTGATACCTGCGGCCATTGCGATCGAGGAGCACGTACTTCCCGACACGACGGTAGCGGTACTGCAGGCTGAAAATGGGACATGAATGAGCATATTTCCGTGCGGTTCAGCGAGGCAACGAACTGGCACCCATGGTATCGAGCTGAAAAAGATACAGGAGGAGGGGAGAGACTCCGGTCCTTTTATATGAACGCCATTCATCCTAGGCGCGGCTAGGCCATGGGAGTCCGGAAGGCAGGATTTCCCTATTTGGACCAGCCCGTCACACGGCATCATAAGCGCTCAGAATACCAAGTTCAAAGCGCGCATCGACTGACATTGACAGTAAGTTACCTCGTCTGGGCCAAGTCTAGTCTAGATGTAAATATACATTTCGAGTACCCTAAACAGCCACGTGCTGGCGCGGACACTGAATGTGGCGGCCAGATTTTATTGCTGGCTTTCCGAGTCTGCTGCCGCCTTCCGGCAATGATTAGCCACCTAATCTCGACGTGACAGTGGACCTAGACACACGGGCGTGTCTAGGTCCGCGAAACTTTGCGTAGTGACCTGGACCGAGAGAGTGTCTAAGACCGGGCTGAACGGAGTGATTCTTCTACATCTGGTTTCGCAGATTTCCGCCAGATCAGGCTGGGCGATTTGCATACGCGCGAGGCTGGGCAGAACAGCGTACTCGAGTACGACGGAGTTAAGGGCCGCAAAACGGGTGCCCTCATCCGGCGCGTCCCCGTCTCGATTGGCATGCGGAGGATCTATTAGGGTCGGATGTTCGGTAGCCCGAGGCCTCCTGCAGACACCCACCGTTAATTTAGCTGTTCGGCATCGCCTGCTCTCGTTTATGTGCGGTTGTACATCATGCCTGTACGTCTTCTATTTATTATTGGAATCCCATTCAGTACTGTTGCACAGGTTTCATGTCACATTTAGATCTCAAGTATTATGTTCACACCGTCGCTCACCTTTGGCCTGCGCTCACGTCGAATACGCACTTGCGGGTCGTCAATGCACATAATTCACGGAAACTGGACGCTACGGCCCTTGTTTCCGTGAGTTTCACCGCTCATGATCATCGCATTGTTCTGAAAGAACTAGATGCAAGAGAAGGCCATCTCGACTTCGGCCAAACATCGGTGAACCAGACTTATTTTTAGTTCTTTGAATCACTTCCCAAAAAAAACTGTGGGAAAGGATACTACATTTAGGAATCTTAGGCCGGGGCCTGAGCCCGAGCCGCGGGCCTCAGGCTGCCGCTGCATTTCAAGGCCAGGCCAGGTTTGCTATAATTGCTGTCCAACCATAAGCAAATTTCTCATCTGCGTGTCCTATTCCCGCTACCGTAAGGCACGGGTCTTATGAGAGCCCTAATTTTTGTGTTTGGGGTTGCATCACATTTTCATCAGCAGTTTTAGCGTAATCACCTTTTCTCTCTGCCAAATGTGTCGGCCAACTCGCGGCTTGCACAAGCCGAGGTTGCGGGCGATGATTCGCGAATTGAATCTCATAATCCTGCTTATAATTATTCTGCCTCTAGAATGTTCTCCGAAATTCCGCCAAGATTTGGCAACCCCACGATTCCAAGGGTTGGATTAAATCCGACCATCTTTGGGGACGGAAACGCTGGCCAATTTGGGCCATTTCCGAGCAAATTGAAGCCCTTAGAATGACCAAATTTTCGGAGATTCTGGTTCGACTCCAGGCTAGGTCATGCATTCATGGGCGCGGCTTTTTGTACCTCGCTCGTGACCTACTTCAGATCTCAGCATTCACTAGCAGGGAGAATGCATGGTTCGAACCCGAGATATCAAAATACTGCTAGTGCCATGTGGCCGTGCCATATGTGTTTCGGCCTGCATTTGACAGCATTTATTCGGTAGGAATGAGACCTGGTGGCGGACGGCCCGCACCTACTTCTGTTAGAGAGTCTCAGACCAATCACCGCAGGATTCTGGTTCGACTCCAGCCTAGGTCATAAATCCATAGCAATTTTCTCCTTCTCTTTGCTCGCTCACTCTTCCCTTAAATTTAACCTATCAACATTATACCCTTGCCAAGTTGGTGTGTACCGCGCTTGGGATTTCGAGGGCCTGCGATCCAACAGCACTTGTCGAGATCTTTCGGTAGGAATAAGATCGAGGGGTGAAAACAATCGCACCTGCTTCTGATACCCATTTGGGATTGGGAAAATCCGATGCAGGAGTACCTGGTTCTAACCCAGGCCAGGTCATGCTGTGTTGGTTCCAAGTTTTTTTTCCTAGTTTCCCTCCGTCAAAGATGCGATACTAGCCGCCGTACGTGTGCTGTCGGTCGTCCTCAAATTTCAACATTCGCTGACGGTACCCAACTTGGGTGTCGACTCGAGTTTGCGCGGGGCGCCTAAATAGGCGCTCATTAGGCGCTAGAGTCGGAAAATCGAAAATCAGAGTATTTGAGCGGAAAATTTCGACCCGCAGAGATACAACTCAGCAGAGATATTGAATATTCATTCCAGAACCAAAGTATTTAGATCAAACACCAATAGAGATGCACTGGAAGGCGCTCAGCGAACAACTATATTTGAACTGGAGCTTGAGCGTAGTATTCCTTGCTTCGGTGTATTACTCACTATATATGTTATTCCTCGTTATCACTGTGGCTCAAACTGAGAGTCAACCCATGAAATTGAAATCGACGTGCAGAGGGCAGAGAATACCTGGTCGAAAACCGGGTTAAATAAAGCACAATGCTTGGAGCAAAAATGAATAACCAAACGCCGAGCCGGACTGTGACACCACTCCTCCGCGGAATCCAGAACGGGGTGCATCTATTTAGTTGGAGAGTGAGCAGTCATTAACACTGAATGGGAGCCCCCACACGGTCTCCTTATTCCCGACGGCGTCGCGTCCGCGTGTCTCCGACATATACACAACTAGTGAACGAATGAAAAAACATTGGACCGGGGACGTACGGGAGTTATATGCATTCCATCTCGGCTGTATAGTCTGCGAAATTCAACGCTGAGCATACCAGCCCCGAAGCCTGGGAGCTCGTCCTCTCTTCGGGGTTTTGCTGATGGGATTCAGCCAAGTGAATCATGCCATACCATGCGCACGGTACCAGAACTATGAGTTTATGAAAATTCCGGTATTCAGATTGCAAATCACTCCGTACCCCGGGCGGAATTGCACCAAAGACACGCCCGAGGCGAAGACGCACCCGATTCTAGTTCTGCAGCTCATGTCCACGAGATGACAGAAGCTCAAATGAGAGTTCAAATTGAATCTTGCACCAGAGTACAGCGACGAAAATCGTAGTATAACTGCAACGAAAGGTGGAAGCATCCAGGCTTGGCTGAGGACTGGCTAGGCCCAGAAGGGAGGCACTACAGGAGGGGATAGAGCAGAAGCGCTGTAGAGGAGCTGAACGAAAAGGGTGCCGGGGATCAGAGAGACAGATGCGAAGCAGGCGGGTCGGCGAGGGAGGCAAAGCGTGTAGTTAAGCAAGCCGCGCACAAGAGATGCTGAGCCGGCCCTGCAGAAAACGAACAAAAGACGTGAGGAAGGAGAACAACTAAGAAGAGAATTCCACGACGGGAAGTCCCTCGCAAAAGAGCGGGCCCCTACCTGCACAGTTCCAGAAGAAAAGCTGGCGGGGCTCGCAAGAAATTGCGAGGCGAGTAGGGAGGACTGGCTCAAATGTGCGGCGCATAAAATGACGTATTGAACGCGCACCCGGAGAGCAGCGCTGTGGAATGCGAGTGTCGGAGAAGAGAAGCGGGAACAGGGAAGCAGAAGATATGGAGTGGGCGGGGAAGAGGGCCATGCCACAGATGGAGAGCGGAACATGGATCGCAGTGGGACCGCAGTCAAAGCCGGCGCCACAGTAAAATTGAAGAAAAGGCGAGGACAGCGAGGAGAAAAATGGAGAATGGTGGTAGCGAGCGGAGAGGGGGATGGAGGCGTGGACGTCGATGGATGGCCCCGAGGACGGAGAAAAAAAGGGGGATAGACACAAAAAAGAACGCACCAGTTCGTCTGCACCCCACTGCAAATAAATCTCAAGTTCATGCGCCCCCGCGGACCGCCGCTTGTTGACTTGATGTGCGTCGTTGGAATTGGAGGATGAGGGATCCAGACAGGAAGACGTGTACGAGGCGCGCGACGGCGGGCGCCGGATGTCTAATGCGAGGGCGCAGAAGACGAACGGGGTAGCGACGCCTGTGCGCTCGAGCTCCGCATACGCGCGCGCGACCAGGCGCGCGGCGTCCGGCAGCCCCAGGACGGCGTCCCGCGCAGGAGAGAAAAGCCCGTACGCTGGCCGGGGCGCTTGTCCCCCTTTTCCTGGCCCTACGGCGGTAGTGGGAGTATTACTTCTCGAGACGGCAAAGGGCATGGCGTTGTCTGCGGGGAGAGTGGTAGGAAGGAATCCAACGGCTCCGTAGGACGAGTCGGCGGGCAGGCTGTGGGTGCGTGCGCGCATGAGGCCGAATTTGTCGGATGCGGGGGCGGGGGAGCGGGGCGGTGAGAGCGTTGGACATCGTTGGTTTGTGCTTGGACGGCATCGACGCCGTCCGCGCGCGAGAAGAGCGACGGCATCCCGGCCTCCTCTCAAATTCTAGTCTTGTACAGGATCTCCTTCGTGAAGCGGCGTAATTCAACCTGCGCCTCGTGCTCTACTTGCTGTCCGACGGGGGGGTCGACGACGACGGGCGGCGGGGATTCGTGGGGTGGTGTGAACAGAGTGTTACGTAGTCCATCATACCTTGTCATCATTTTGATGCGCGGCAATTCCCGCCGCCTCGCCGCTCGCGAATTGTCGTCTCCTTCCATGCCGCTGTGTCCCTCTTCCACCGTTCCTGAGGCACCGAGCGAGCAAGCCGTCCTTTAACTCATCTTACCGTCGGTCCTCAGATTCATGTGTTTACCACTCAAATTTGACTCAAATGGCACGCAGTTATGTTGGACCACGCGAGTATAATATATTCCACCCCGCACACAATAATGTTCTGATACTTCGTTCACTCAGGGCCGGCAACCCAAATTAACGCATCCTCTCAAAACCACAGATAGCGAGAAGATAGGGGCTCTGAATCCATACGGCGACCAGAATTTTCAGCAGCAAGAGCTCGGCGACTCCCGGGGGCAGTGCAGACGAGGTGAAAAATCCATGATCTGGGCGGTGAGCGAAGTAACAGATTTACGGAAGGGAGACCTGGAACTTAAGGCGGTACCAGGAATAAATTGAAATGTTTCAGGATGTGGTCATTGGTCAAAGCAAAGTATTAATTGTGTGTCCATGCTATCATGTAGGTCTGTAGAGTAGTAAAAGTGTCCCAATTCAATTAGACAATATCCGACAGCGGGCCAAAGTTCCAAATCTGGTTGTTCTGGTTCGTGTCTTGGTAACAAGCCCACATCTGGATCTGCAAAGGGGGGAGGAAAACAGGATTAATGACAGGCGGTTTGAATGGGCTGTAAAGTCTGCGTACCTGGGTCCCGCTGGCGAGGTTCCCGTCCGGGAGATCGAGGCACATGTGTTCGTTGATCCACTGGATGTTTTGGTCGGAAGTGAGGTAGAGAAACTGCTGGTTCGCGTCGCCCACACCGGGCGTGCAAGCCCAGATCTGTAACTTGACGCCGTCCGTCGTGTTTCCGTTTGGCACATCTGCACATTGCATGTCAGGTGCCTAAATCCAATGAGTGAGGGATGGTGGAACACGCACCGAGGCACATGTTCCCATAGACAACGATCGTCGACCCGATCTCCGTCCACAACTGGCTGGCGGATCCGTCGCACGGCTCGACGACGACCTGCCCGCCGTTCGTGTTGGTGCGCGCCGTGAGGCATGTCGTGTTGCTCGTCCAGGGCGTGATTGTTTCCGATGCGCCAGTGGGTCGTGTCCATTGTTGGTTTGGTCCATCGGTACAGGCCCAGATTTGCACCTACATTGGCAAAAGACATTCGGTCGAGGGAAGAAAAGGGGAAGACGAATAGGACGGGATACGTACGACATTGCCGTCCGTGACATTCCCGTTCGTGAGATCAAGGCAGCTATCCTCCCCGCTCCACTGAATCGTGCTCCCTGATAGCGTCCACTCCTGATTCGTATTGCCCGCAGTGCACTCCCAGATCTGCAACGGCGTCCCGTTCGTGGTCGCGCCGTCCGTGACATCTAGGCACATGTTCCCGAAAACCTGCAAAGTCGATCCGGAGACTGTCCAAATCTGCCTGGCGTCTTCCTCGATGGCGCAGTCCTCGATCTCGACGGCCGCCCCGTTCGCGTCAGACGCAGCGGCGAGGCACTTCTCGAAGTTATCGGCGAGGTGGATATACTGGTTCGACGCGGGCACTTGACGAGGAGCAGGGCGGTGCTATAAACACGAAATTATATTATGGAGAAGGGACCTAATTGAAGCAACGCACCGGAGCGGGATGGCCCCATACACCTGAAGCGATTGATAGAGCAGATAATACCAGATAGATCGACATTTAGAGAAAGGATGATTCTATACAGACCCGAAGATGGCAGGCATATTTATAGGGTGGGGATCGAAACAGCCCAACAGGTCGAACAAAGGCTAGAATGGCGCGGAAAGGTGCTGCGCGCCTGGATTGGCCGTATAATTAGATGATGATGACGGTCATCGCCTGCCATTGGTCTGCTTCGACCATATTTTATGCGGGAATGCCGGTATGCTCCGCCGCGCGGGCAAGAATGGCCGTCTTCGAAGAACTGTTTGATCGAACGAGACTCGACTCGTCCATCGCCTGGGTTGCGGCCAATGGGCCAACTTTTCACAACCTTTGTGTCGAGGTCGAGTCGAGTGGCAGAGTCTTCAGGACGCGCGGGAATCGGACCGAGCCCGGGTAGGTTCCGTTAAGGCCTAGAACGGGAAATCGGCGGACATGAGACTCGATGACGCAGACGGCCGTTCCCATCCGACGGGGAAACGTCCAGATCTGCATCTTCAAAATGAATGCGAAGATCTGTTATAGTACCTACTAAATCATCTCATCTGACACTCGATAATTTTTGGTACAGTATTGAAATTGCTGGGAAAAAAACACTGGGATTTTAGCGGTACTCGGCTTTCAACTGAACAATTACACAAGGATGCGGGCCAATTTCTTTTTGAAATATCACCAAAGACCTTTATAACGAGTTCTTTGTATCAAAAATTCGTCTGCTGTGCATCAATGTGGCGGAATTTGGGCGGGACTGTGATGGAAAAAGGGGAGATCCCAAAAAGGAAGTCACGCGTTATCACGTGGGATGGGTGGTTATTATGAGCCCTACCTAAGCCTTACGCGCGTTGAGGCGATGGCTAGGCCCGGCTATATATTCGTCGAGACGTCTAAATTTGCCGAAACGGCTAATTTTAGTTGCCTAGACACGGCGAGGGCGAGGCCCGTGCGACGACTGCCTAGACTGTGGGGTTTAGGTGGATCGGCGGGCCTCCGGTCCGGAGAAAATGACGCGGCAGGCGCGCATTGACGCGCACTGACGCGGGATTGACGCGGACCGGCGCGGACGCAGCACGGCATGTTTTGAACCTTCCGCTGCTGTTTTTCATTCAGCAATAATGCCCAGAATGTCTCAGGTAGGCTATATGACACCAGGTAAACATATTTTTGTATAGGATATATGTGTTCAGGTAGAAGAATGGAGTCATTTGGTTTGGTTTTCGAGTTTCTCTGCTCATAAATGACTCTCAACATTGAAAATAGCTTTCAACCCTCGCTGCGATGTCTTAAAGAACCTTAAACACCGAGGGGTGGCCGCGCCGATGCCGCGTCACTAGCCGCGTCGATGCGCGCCGGTTCCGCGCCAGTCCACGTCAGTACCGCGCCGATGCGCGTCAGTGCCGCGTCAACACAGCCACCGCCGCGTCAATGCCGCATCTCCTAGCCAGGTTCAATGATAATCTCTGATCCTAATTCATGATGTTTCATAGTTAAAATTCATGCTTTCAGCCTGCTTTGATCCGACCCGGTGTGTGTGAACATAATTCAACTTGAACTACAGGACCCGAACCAGTCCTAATTGGACTACTACAATGGAAATGCTTCTTGAATTCTGCAATCGTCGTTCTAAACTCTTGGAGTATGGGCTGCCATAGTCGACTCGCAGAACACAAGAGGTGAGTAGGACGGGATATACGGGAATATCAACGCGAAAATACAGCACTACATCCAATGAGTTTCCGAACAGCTTCCCACAGTTGAATTTCAACATCTGTACAAAACAGTCTGTGAGATACCCAGACGAAATGGGTTCTTACCATTTCTTCCTGGTGTCTAGCATATCCTGGACATGACGGGGTCCAAAAGATATTCTGGGGGTCCTCATCACTAGTCCGAGTTTGGTGAAACTGTGCAACATCCATGATAGGCTTACTCCGAAGCTGAAGTGAAATACAGGAGTAAATATGCCAATTGCCACAGAGGGTTATGGTGTGCATGTGTTGCCGACTTCCCACTCATATTGAATGCTTGAACTTCAAGACTTGTAATGGCAATCAAACCACTCTCAAAAAACACCATTATACCTATGGCTGTTCCCACGTTTCAATCTCAAGTTCTCTCAAGAGGAGTACTGTATTATTTCAATCAAATTGACCTGAGGCGTGACGCGTGACCCAAATTGCCGATTCGACCATTCGACCACGGCCAAAATTTTGCGTGACAGACCTAAAAAAAATCGACCGCGGAACGAAAATTTTGGATTTTTCATGTCGCAGACACAAATTTAGGCGTTTTGGGGGCTGCATGACAGATTTTAGGTTCGACCAGCGGGGGCGTGACGCGTGACGGTCGAATTGATTGAAATTATACAGTAACGGCTTCCGTCATACGAGGTAAATATATTACGTTGGTCAGAGGAGCAGTTCTGTGATGAACCCAGTGCAAAATGTGTGGGAGGTCAAAAGCAGTCGCCGATTTGGGGCTAGAATCAATTGAAAATGTAGCATTGAAGTCCCTTGAGGCTTGAACAGTATTACGGCTACATTGTTAATGAATGGATACAGCAATACGCATGTAGCATAACAGAGTGTCCGGAAAGTTAGAACCGCGGCTGAACAATGCTGTCACGTGGCTATGAGCTGCTAGTGACACTAGTACGGGCATGAAAAATTCATTAGAGGGTATTCTCCCGGAGTAGCCAGATTCTCGCTTGTATTTTGCATGCTGAGAATGGATTGACCTGAGACGACGGGAATCTGGTTTGAGGGGGCACTGTTACCTCAAAAACTAATGTGCTCCGCCGATATCGTGAGAATCAATGCATCTTCTTCGACCAATACGGGATGTATAAACACTCAGTCATGTTGAGTTCACCCGAAATGTAGTTGATACATGAGTATCGAACCCTGAAACCTATGGGCCAAATAGAGCCGTGTGCATCCCCATTATGATATGTGGAGATCAGAAAGACTCACGCATGATTGCGACGGGACGATCCGCGACAGGAATGGGCATGACAATCCCAATTGATTCCTGATCGCGGTGCTACAAACCTATTGTCGATTTTCTATGGACATGAATACAGCCTATAATTTTCCGGCAGGTGGAAGCCATAAAATATATTTGGGAACCAAGCTCAACGATGATTAGTGGAGGGGAGGGGAATTTTCTGATCCAGGGATGTATTGATGCGGAAATCCTTGCACAACTCTTTTTTTTATGTTAGAAAAACGGTGGATAATGAGGAAAAGAAGCTGTACCGGTCATAAACAAGGCAGACACAGGCTGAACAGGAAACTACATACCGTGTTGAAATTGAGCTTTGTACGATGATTTTTCAAGGCTTTCGAATGCACACTGAGCCGTGTCAAATATGTATATATCCTCAGCAGACCACAAAGTTTCTCTGCCTGTGACACCACAATATCACCAAGATATAGGCACCTACAGCTGATACTTTGATAAGAACCCAACTGTTCTCCGTTCAATATGTGGTTAATGTCTCAGCTGAGAATGGGGAACAAGTTGAACGCATACTGAACCGATTGGTTGAACCGATTTTCGGTTTGTTTTATTGATGGTTGACACGTATACAGGATGTGTTGGGTGAGAAAACAGGACCTTGGGTATATACATCAACGCTGCATCAGCCTGCATGTCAAGTTGAGACTTCACCTCTACATACCAAAACTCGACAGACTGTAGAAATTTGTTTTGGATATTACCCTGTGCCACACGAGAGCTGCATGTCGCACGTCCTTGTGCATTTCGGCATCCAGGACGCAATTCAAAACAGTACAGACAATAACAACTATTACGCGCTGGGAACCTGGACACCTTAGGCATTTTAGACTATTAACAGTTCCCTCGAGCCTTGTTTTGAGCATCCGAAGCACTTCGATTGTAGGCGCGCATCCTGTGAACAATTTGAGCATATTTGGGGACCGCTTGGTGGGATTTTGAGTGTGCTGGGAATTTATTTCGGGTGGAACTCCCGAAAAGGCAATATACGGGGAAGCTGGACACCCGCACAAATCCATTGTTGCTGTCTCGTTCGGTACCTTCGCGGTGTATAATATAGTCGAGGGAAGCTAAAAAATGGATTCTAGGTAGTAAAAAGGCATACAGGACCAAAGGAAATGGTTGGACTGGAGGCTTCCTATGTCAGATGCGTGCGACGGTATCTATGCCGCAAATTGAACGAGGGCCGCCCGGCAGAGAGAGAACATGGTTGCCCAGAATAAGTCGCAGGCGGCTTCATAAGAAGTAGTTGGACATACCTGGGTACACCGCTCCACTCCCAAGACAAACGGTCGAGAACCCGGCATTTAGACATTGATGCCAGAGATATTAGGGTGGTTTAAGGCATGGACGACGGTGAGAGAGGTATAAAACAGATAAAATGACGGAATACCTTTGAAACTGAGGCTTTATACATCATAATGGCCCATGCGAAATTGTAGATCTATTTGGTATACGCGCCGCGAGGGTGGGGAGATGATGTATTTAAACTATTGAACGTCGTACGGAAAGGTTCCGGGGTCAAGGAAAGAATACATGGCAAGTACGAGGCAACGTGCCGGTTGACGCGTCAATCGCGTCACGCCGCGTCACAGCGCATCACTGCCGCTTCAATGCGCGTCAGTGCCGCGCCTACCGCGTCAATTTTACCAGACCCGCGGACCTCGACAACTTTGACTAGACGGACGCTGTGCTGTGGGTTAATTCACCGTGTTTTAGTCCGAATTTTCGGCTGGCCGTCAAACGACCGATTTGAGGTTTCGGCTAGGCTCGTTACCAGCCTGCCTACGAAGAGCAACAATGTGGCCGGGCACGTTGCCGTAGCCAGGCTGGTACAACTCGGTACTGTCAATTGAGCTGAGCGCGGATCAAGCGCGGAGTTCGATCATTTTCCTTTTCTACTATTCTGAGCTCAATTCTCATCCATTCAACAACATTTAAAGTCAGAGCTTATTCCATTTCTACTTATCTTCAATTTTGTCTCTTCAGAGTCTTCACCAGGGCCTCGAGAGTCGTAAACTGAACACTCAAATTTGATTGAGAAATGATGGTACTGCACAGCCACAACAATGCCGCCGATCGGCACACTCAAAATCTTATGATCCGCGCAATTGACAGTCCCCAGTTGAAAGGTAGAGCCCTTCCACCCTTGACGAACATCACGTGGTGCGGTGTGACAACTGCCTTTTTCGGACGGCTCGCATAGAAAAATCTGTGAAATAATCACTAGCTCTAATTAGGTCAAATCCTACGACGACTTTGGGGATAAGGTGTAAGGCAGAACCGAAAATATACGGGGGGAATGGGGGTTTTGGACCTGGAATTATCAAATCTGACCTGTATATACACAATCTGGTCATAGGGATTTGCGCTGGCATCCTTCGTTATGTTAATACTAATTTTTTTGAACTGTCTGAATGAGAAAGGAAATGTGACCGTAACACCATGTGATGTTTGTCGAGGGTGGATGGGGTCTACCTTACCAGCCTGCCTACGGCAACGTGCCCGGCCACATTCTTTGTAGCCAGGCTGGTAGCGAACCTAGGTTTCGGCCACAATTTCGGCTTTCCCAAAAGTGGCCTTTAGGGCTGCTGCCCGTCGAATCTACGGCTTTTCGACGGTACGGGCCATCTCAAAACAGCCCGTTAAATGGTTGAATAAATCATGTATGGGACGGCATGGTCAGCGGCACGGCCGTAACGGGTGCACATCAGTAAAACTACAAATTTCGCTTTGGCATCTTTTGTCTTTGAAGGATGTCTTCGGGCATCTTGGTCTTGCCGGGAGCATCTTTCGTCTTGGACCACTATCTTTGAGTTGTCTTGGTCTTTGATGGTATGTCTTACATCTTCCAGTTTTATCTTGCTAATTGCGTGCAAGGTGGCCATTCTAAAGACTCAAAGATGTCAAAGTCAACAATATATATTCATTTTCGTGTGAATAGTAGCACAGCTATGTTCGAAATTTTCCATGTCTGTTGCTTGGTCTGAAGTCGCTCCCTTGGCTCCTGCAAATTGTGCGATAACTGTAGTAAGCTCAGAAGTTGGTGAGTTTATAACTAACACCGGGGGCAAAAAGCCACGCATGTGGCACCCACATGCTTAACATGTTGTAGATTGAAATCCAGAGAGGTGTAGCAGCAATGCGACGAGTACAAAGACAAGATAGTGAAAGTTAATCATGTGATACATTCGGGCCGGTAATCTAAATGCGTCTCGACTCCAAAACTCAAGTTCCAACATAACACGCATGTGGACTGCATGCTGGCATGACCTGTCACAAAGGGGCTAATCACCTTTGTGGCATCTTTGTTTTTGGGGGCAACTGAAAGAAAAACAAAGATGCCACCCTGGAATGGGACCGTACGCTGGAGCTACGGTATTAGCTCGACTGAAGCCAGAATTGAGTGCAGGTTCAAAGAGCCCAGATGAAGTGTCCCATGAAGAACTACGGAACTGTGTGAAAATCCCTGAAAAGAAGGAACCAAAATCGAAGCCAGAAACAAAGGTTGATTGTGGATCTGAATATCCCGGGAGATGCCGCAGACGGTCTATGCACATATGCGACACATGCGAGCGGTGGAAGTAAGTCGGTCCCATATGAATGAGGGTGGAAATTTTGATAGGTGGTGGAGAGATAAGATGCCCTGGTAAAATGAAGTCAATGACAATTGCAAGATGGGATTCTTCGACTCACCTAAGACAACAAACCAGACATTTATGAACCCCGAGAGATACACCACTGGCTGAAAGACATCCACGCTGGGGTGGCCAGCGGCAATGCAGCAATAAGGGAACATCCAATGAAGGTGCTGATTAAAAGGGTGAAAAAAAAAAATCGAAAATGATGTGGAGGCGACAGGATGCCCTGGATTTCGACAATGGCCGAAATCTAAACCTCTCGTATCCTATTGGGATGTAAGAATCATAGAAATAATCAAATCATAGCCTCTGTACCTGCCATGGCACGTCACGAAGGAGTCACGAAGGGGAGTCTAAAATTAGGGAGCAGCAGGAAGGAGAGTGAGGGGAAGGATGGACAGTGCGAGCTCCAGTGGTCCCATTTTTATGGTGAATTTTGCTCAGGGTCGGCAGCGTTCTAGGATCACATTACGCGTACACTTAATCCGAGAAGTGAAACCGAAAATATAGCCTCGTGCTGCAAAGTTTACTTGAAGATAGTCATTTGGTGTTTATAAGCCTCGGTTGCATAACAGAGAAATTCATAGCAAGTTCTAAAAATGAGCATATGGCCGGTAGATGACACGAAACAAGCTCGAAGCGGCCAAGGAGTCGCGACAGTCGGGCGCATCGTCGGGACACAGCCTTTGGTCTCGGTAATGCTAAGCGAGACGTGATGATTACCTGTTGTGCCGTGTGACACGGCTGTGGTGTGCCGAGGTTTCGTTTTCGCTTTTCGTTAGTACCGGCGAAAAACTTATCTAATGAGAACAGCTCAAACTGAACCATTCGCCCATATTTCCACAATCAATATTCAGCGGTACGGTGGGGGATCCAGAAGCGCAGGGTGTACGCTTGGATCGATAGGCCATCAATGACATTCATTCACGAACTGGTGCACTGAATGCTATCAGGGAAAAGCATCTCAATATGAACCCAAATACGCATCATACCCCCTATTTCAATCGTTCCTCAACATTCGACGCCGACATTCGAGAATTGCTGGGTGCTATATCTGAGCCCGGAGACAGCTCATCGTATTGAACAGAGTCCACACCGGAAGTCAGATTTCGCATCGCAATTGATGTTGTTAAGAAACACCTGCGGTATAATCGTTGTTGCTCTAATCCATCACATTGGATGAGACCTTATCATTTTGATGCGCGGCGATCCCCGCCGCCCTTTGCTAGCTTCCTTTCATTGCCCTTCCATGCCGTTCCCTCCTTCGTCCTGACTCAAGGATTCAAGTTCATCTTACCATCTGTCCTCGGATTGACCACATCGTCGAGCACCCGTTATTTTGGAGGGTTTATTGATGTCGGGATGTCGGGATGTTGGATGGCCGCGACGCAGAGAATTCAACAAATCTGCACTTCCCCGGATAAAGTACAGAAGTCCATGGAGCCCATCCGAGAATTCATAATTGCTGTACTGTTTTTTATCTTCGGCATGTAGTAGGCTGTAGCTCTCCCCTGCTTGCGGGCGAGTCCCTCCCTCCGTCCCGAATCCTCATTCCATTTACGTTCTCAAAATCTTCTCGTGCATCAGAAATCGTTCATTGATTCTTGCCTCACACCCTTCTCGTCTCCGAGATCAAACCATGAACATATCCCTCGCGTCATCTGGTACATAGTAGCTTATATTTGTTTAAAAACCCTCGAGAATCCCGTCTGTACAATACTGCAGCGAAATAACGCTTCAACGAAAGAAAGCATCTCGGAGAGAAGTAGCTCACGCCAGAGGACGGAATGAAGAGGTCACGGCGACAAGCACTGGGACCAGAAGGGATTGGAGACCTGACAGATGAAGCCCTCGCAGCAGGCCGGTCCGATCCAGTTCTGGTTCTGTGAAGTGCACTGAGCCCAGAGGGGAGCGCACTGTAACCCACGAGAGTCAGCGCGCCCGACCCTGGGTGGGAAGTAAGAGTAGAGACAAACATAAGGAGCGTAGGAGGAGGCTGGGGTTCGTTGAACCGAAGCCCATGGTGGCTTTGTGGGGGAAGAAAGTCAAGGAGTGTGAGACTGTGGGCTTCGGGCGGCGAACTCTGTCCGCATATCAAGGCCAGACGGCAGATTCAGAGAAGAAAAGTGAACTCACGGCACCAGGTAGAGTCGGGAACATGGTGGGGGCCGTCGTGGTCGGGCTGGCACTGGTCGGGATAGCGGACCCGGTGGTGGAAGTGATAGCGGCCGAGGCAATGAAAAGGAGCAGAGATTTGAAGGAGACCATGGTGTTAGCCGCTTTCAGGTAGTCAGCGAGCCAAGCACGCTCGATTCTAGTTTTATCCGACCCGCCCGGTCCTTATTATGTGGAAAGAGGCGGGGTGAGGCATCACATGTGCCCCAATACATTTCCATCCGGAATTACTCCAGACTGGGAATGAGCGAGGGACGTCAGGCCTTGTGATGCTTGTGCTGGAGAACACATTTCAACATGAACCATCCGGGATCTCCCCAGACCGGGACCGATCAATCGCGGTCCCACCGCCATCGAGTCAATATTAGCTCATGTTGTCTCCTGTACCTGGATGCATATCTTAGGATCATGGACCGGTAAAATTGAGAAGCAAAAAAAAAGAACACACGCGCAGCAGGAATGGCTCGACCGCGAGTCAAACAGGTAGCTCTGCATCAACCGCATTCGATGTGTAGTTGGTGCAGGCACGGTCCCACCGCCGGATAATTTACAGTAAGTGGAAGCAACACCGACCGAAGCATCACCGCCGCTGGTTTCGACGAATCTACCTGTTTTCCGTGGAGTTTGACAAATTTTCATTGGGCTATTGATTCAGCACTGGTGTAAGGTACACTGGGAGGGTCGTCCTCCTCTTGTGCCCTGACAGAACGTGGCACTGCTTAAGCGACGCTTCGGCCCCGCGATTGCATATGAAGTCCGGCCGGGCGTCGCTAATCACACGCAATCAATCAATGCATTTGATCTGTCCTAATGGCAGGGCGTGCCTGAGCAGGGCCATCTCAGAACCTCTATTCAGTCTTTGTCAACTCGGTGGACGTGCCTCGTCTAAAAATGCGTCATGATTGCACTGGCGCCAATGTGTCATGCCTGATTTCGGCGTAGATGTGGGCCACCAAAAATTCTGTTCTTGGTTGATCCATCTTAGGACCCTTATTCAGTTCCAGAAGTAGTCACTGGCCGACAGACAGACACAAATTCGACGGATACTGGCCTTGGCTAAAAACATCGATCCCAGTGGCTCGGATGCTCATATACGCTGAGTTATTTGATTACGGAATTGAAATCCGTTTTCAATACGGGCAAAATCTTTTTGCAACGACCCCCGGTGGCTGCATCGACCTTGGAGCTGATCCAGACAACCAAGTCTCGAGCTTCGGCCCTGGTAGGAAATACCTTCCTTGGATCTTTTCTTTGGTCTTACCATTTGCAGACGCAGGCCAATTTTGCCAGGTGTTCAAGTAAGTCGACGTCTCACTTCCGCGGCTGGTATTATTGATTTTCATCGTACACCTTCGCAGAATTCCCCGGACGTCTCGGCTGCTCTACACGCGAGGGCAGAGCCGTTCCCAGAGTCCAGACCGTGTTGTTGTTGTTACAAAAGGGGTTTCCAAAGTGAAAATGAAGTTGATTCCCATGAGTGTCATCGGTTGGAATCCACACAAACTATGCCAGCCTGCCAGCTCTGCGCGCTGCGTCAATACGTCAGGGCAATGCTAATGTCACTTCCATGCTGTCAAGTCCACGACCTGTCGGACCTTCATACAGATGTCGAAGACTTGTCTTCCATATCAGTTCCACCTGGGTGACCCCTTAACCTAGATCAAGAGGGGAGGATATACTATACTCGCGTGCATCCGGATAAGACTCAGGATAGTATACTTGCTCAGCTACGCCCCCTTTCGGAGCGTGTCAAATTGTATTGACATAATATATTGGCCTATAAAAAATGTACTACCGCTACGCCGCAAAGCACACACCCTTGACGAGATCACCACTTTGAAGACTGTAGATCTCAGGCACATCGGGAGCGGCGAAGTACTCTGACCTTCTCCGGTCAGTCAATCCGAAAGAAACCAAAGGTCCCATCAGACTTCTGATTGTTCTTTCGACCAACACTGCCATTGCTGTACCTTTGATGAAAGTTGGACTATAAGTTGAATCGCGGTCAAAGTGCAACCCACACACATCATGAAGTTTTTCCAGCGCTTGATCTCTGTAGTCGCGGTGGTCGCAGTATCCACTGACGCAAGAGTGAGTTATCTCCTCCAGTTGTCATTGATTGGTCTAAATAAGCCCGTTCAGCCTTGGTCCAAACGCGTATTAGGCGGCATGTATGTATCTCGCATTTTCCGGATCCCGTCCCGTGACAAATCCCACAGAACCTTGTGCACTGGCATAAACTTTACTGGATTTTGTCTGCACCTGGACCTGGCGCAGAGCAGGTGCACTGATATCACGGATCCGGGACTAGTCGGTCAAGTATCCAGCATTCAACCGGACCACGAGCCCCACGACTGCTTGATGTTCACGTAGGCTTCGTGCAACGTTCTCTCTGTGTGTATAGCTGCTGCTGACAGCAATATTAGGGCACCGTGTGGATCGTCTGCGGGCACATCCGTATTGGTGGGGAATTCGGGTGTCAGCAATTTCGGGAACCTGGACAACTTGGCCGCATCCGTTGAGTGAGCATTGTCCATACTCTCGACACTCTCTGTATTTTCTCACGAGGGTGAGATAGATGTCAATGGTGAATCAGAATGATCGGATAGCTCGTTTCCGAGGTGCGGTTCAAATTGGAGCGTACTTATCTCGTCGAAACTAGTTGGAAACTAGCTACCATTACCGAAGTGTACTTGTCGTCGGACTGTTGTAGTCTACTTGCGGGTATTGTGTTTTTCAGAGTTTTGGAGAATTTTAGTGCTTGTGATGCGAAGGCCCGAAACGGGGTCTAGACCCAATTTTTGGAAGCCTGAAACGGAAAGTTTGGGGGTGTCCCGATACCTATTGTTTCTGGGGCCGCTTCTGGCACGCTGATACTGCTATTGAAACTAATAGTTTCGGGAGCAGTTTTGGGCAAGCCGTTTAAGTCATCACTTCAGGTTCTCAGAAACGTTGCATTTCAGGTAGGTATTGGTACGTGCGATTCTTCAGCCCGCAATTTCGCCACTTATACAAGCGCTTTTTGGTATGAATAAGACTTGGTAGCGGAGGGCGCGCACCTACTTCTCATATGCATCTCTTATGATGGTCAAAACGAAGGGATTTCTGGTTCGACTCCAGGCTGGGTCATGTCATGAAGATTGCGTATTTTTTTGGGTCAACATTCATCTGCAGGGACTACAGACGCAGAACAAGTACTGTAAAAATGTGGTCATTTTTTCTCATTCCCTTCCCCACCTTATCTTGCGTCTGCTGGAAATCATCGACACGAAAGAGCTCACAACGAAGTGATACCGACTGGATGTTGATTTGCCAGTTTTTAAGCTTACATTTTCTAAGCACAAGAGCGGAAGAGCTTTGATAAGCGGGAGACCTAGTAGCGAAAGGCATTGACCCTCATGCACCATGTTGCCAGTGTGTTCTTTATGAGGCTGAGTGCTACGGCAGAAATTAAAACACGGGCCCTCGGAAATGAATCATGTCGAAATGGTTGATTCAACTTGAACTTGAACTCGATGCGATTAAAGATGTATCGGTGGTGTAAATGGAAAAACTGACGAGAATAACAACCTGAATCCAGACCGTACATGAGGTAAAATTCCCCGCCAAGATTTAGCATAGGATTGATTGTACCTCCGAGTTAGAGGAATTTTATCGAGTCCGGGACCTTGGCTCGAATAAGCATGGTTCAACCGCTTGGATTCCCGATCAGCGCGTTAACTAGACGGACTCGAATCAACACTAACCCTGTAGAATGAAGCGAGTACCTCATATGGAAATTTTACTCGGGAAGTTACCTCGTTGCAAGGACCGTGAACACTGTGCCACTGCCACGAGTATTCATCCCGTCCTACCTCATGTCCTGCCTTATCATGGATTATGATTATCCGAAGATGAAACAGGATTTCACACTTCCTCAAGCCGGGATATAGGCGCACGTTCATATGGACATAGCGTGAATTGGTGTTCCAATAAACGCGCGCTGCAAGCATGAATGGATTCTCAAGAAACACGGAATAAACTGACTTGTGCATTGTGGCAACGAATCCTAATAGCAAAAACCGCGTGGTAAAATCAATGAACTCGTATGTGCTCGATTCGTGGGCACCCGGCAGCTGAGAAGATCGAGAAGCGCAGTGGATACTCATACATCGTCCCGTAGATCTGCGCAGAATGCTATCAGCAAAAAGTATCTCAATTTGAGCTACCTAACTACGCACCAGATCCTTATTTGCCAAATCAGGCGTTCGACGCTGTAAATTCAATGTTGATCGATAACTTTGAGACCGCAGACCGCAAGTCGTAGTGAGCGGAGCGAACACCGTAAGACATGGAGAACTAGCATCGCCGCACCCGAGGCGTATGTGCTGAAGACGCACCTGCGACATAGTCGGTGTTGTTCTGACGGAGTTCATACTCGGAGGACAGGATTCAATCGAATGCATTCGGATTGTGTGGTATACATGTACGATGAGCCGACGTTCAAGAGCTAAGCCGAGAGCCTCGAGCGCGGAAGAACAGGGAGCCAGGGCAAGAACAGGGGAGGAGGAATATAGTCTGCCCCCGAAGAAAGATGCAGCCCTATGCCAGAAATAGATTGCGCCCACCAAAAATCGACCGATCCAGGAATATCGCAGTGCGCGGAGAAAAGGTGGGGGATATATGAAGCGGAAGCAGTGCGTCCAAAATGGAGAAGTAAAGGCACGCGCAAGACAGAGACAGAGCAGAAGGAGCGACCACCAAAACGATCGCAAATATCACGAGGGCAAAAGAGAGCAGGCCGAAGGTGAGAAAGGGGGGCCGTGTATGTCTGCGTCAAAGACGAAGAAAAGGACAGAGGGTAGGGTCGGGCGACGAAAGATGCGCACGGGCACCGCGAGATACGCGCAAGACGTCGCAGAATGCCAGCGCATACGCACTAGGTAGTGCTAGTGCAGAATGTGGGGGGGTCACCCCCGAAGAGAGGCGGAGAGCCTTCGCGCCGCAGGGAGAAATTTCGCGGCAGGAGGGCCATGAAAGGCAACACAAGAGAAGAGGAAAGACGAGGAAAGAGTACAGAGGAGACGGAATGAGGAAAAGGAAGAAAGGGGGAACAGGCAGACGAGGGTACGCCAAAAGGAAGAAAGGAAAGGGCGGAAAGACGAGAAGGAGGGAGGATAGAAGAAAGAAGGGGGAATAGAAAAACACTCACCCGCCTCCTTCGCGCGCCATCGCTCATACTACGCCCAGCTCAACAACCGCCGCACCTCCCTCCCACCCTCGACCCGGCGCACAACCCCCGACAGCCCCCACCGCGAACACACCCGCAGCTCGTGCGCCTCCGTGAACCGCACGAGGCGCGCGACGGCCGGACGGCGGACGTCCAATGCGAGGGCGGAGAATACGAAGGGCGTAGCGATGACCGTGCGCTCGAGTTCTGCGCACACGCGCGCAACCAGGCGCGCGGCGTCCGGCAATCCCAGCACGGCGTCCCGCGCGGGCGAGAGGAGCTAGTCCTCCTTGTCATGAT
The DNA here is from genome assembly GCA_029281465.1 of Mycena epipterygia. Classification (NCBI taxonomy): domain Eukaryota; kingdom Fungi; phylum Basidiomycota; class Agaricomycetes; order Agaricales; family Mycenaceae; genus Mycena; species Mycena epipterygia. The sequence continues at coordinate 723,246 of JARJCQ010000053.1, read as the reverse complement.
GCTTGACCTGGTACTACAGCGTTGGTGGCAGCGCTACTACGCGAAGCAGCAAATGGCACGTTGTTGTCCGCGGGCAGCATCATGGAGAGGAATTCGACGGCGCCGTAGGACGAGTCGGCGGGCAGGCTGTGCGTGCGCGCATGAGGGCGAATCCATCGGATGAGGGGGGTGGGGGAGTAAGGATTGCCAGGCATAGGTACGGTGAGTGCTGTGGCGAGCTTTGGTCTGTGCTTGGACGGCGTCGACGCCGTCCGCGCGCGCGAGAAGAGCAACGGTATCCCAGCAGATTCCTAGTCCTTCTTCTCGTGAAATCTCCCAACTCCTTCCTCAAGTTTTTGAACGGTGTAAGTCGACCTGCGCCTCGTGTTCTGCTCGCTGTCCGATGGCGGGGACAACGAGGACGGGCGGCGGGGATTCGGTGGACAGTCACGGTGGAAGAAGAGTATTCCGTAATCGATCAAATCGGATGGGACCTTGTCATTTTGATGGCGGTGATCCCCGCCGCCTGTACCTCCTACGCAAATACGCGGGTGCCACAATAATCTTGCTGATTCCATCGTTCATTCACTCAGGGCTTGCAGCGCAATTTGACGCGTCTTTTCAAACGCACAGATAGCGAGCAAATAGGGGCTTTCTGAATCCCATGTCTATTCATCGGCACCACCGTCAGCTGATCATGATGCGTTCTCACTCGGTGCTAGACGGTGGTGAGGACTGCAGACAGGATGTAGTGTTGATTTTTTTTTTCTTTTTCTATGTTGCATCTCAAATCTCACAGCTTCTCCCTGCCCACATGGTAAATTTACATTTGCATCACGTCGTGAATGAGAAGTTATTTTTGAGCAAAAGAATTTTAAAATCAGAATATTATGATCTAGACTAGAGATATGAGAATAATTCGTTGAGCCTTTTTGTAATACTAGACTGAGGGCATTCCGAGGAATTGAAACTGCTCACTTCAGCTTGACTGAAACCAACCTGTCCAGAATTTGTAACTATTTGCATTACGTCAAGTGACTTGAATCTTTATGCCGTTGTTCCGTGTACGTATGTGTCAGATAGCCTATTTATACCAGACAGCATCCACGAGGCTTCCACGTCTCACCACCATGTCAGAATCCCCCCCGCACTCGCAGCCCCCCCACACCTCACCCCGCGAAGCTGTGAATCAGCTACAGCCTGGCTCGGATGAGAGCAACAACATTGACAGGTGTGTGTATACTGGGTCCTTCCAATATGACATGCTTACAGTGGCATGCAGACTGATCAAGGCGATGACCACAGCCCTCCAGGAACTCGGAAAACAGAATGCAGAACAGGCAGATAGGTATGTGGCCCCTCGGATTCTCAGGATTGGAAATAACCAGCACAAGTTTACGGAAAGCAATTGAAGCAACAACACCGAAAGTGGTGGCCACAGATAAGAAGACAGAATTCTGGAATGCTTACAAGATGGTGGCAGAGGAATATGACAAGGAATTCAAGGAAAAATATGGCACAGATCTGGACACTGCCCTCATTTTTGTGTGTCTGATTCATTATTCTCAGAACCAATCTCACATCTTTACAACAGGCAGGTCTTTTCTCCGCAGTCAGCTCTGCTTTCATTATCCAGATCCAAACCCAAATCCAAGTTGGGGATACCCCCCAAATAATCTTGGTTGCTCAAAGCCTGCTCTACATCAGCCTCTTTGCAACACTCATGGCTGCACTGCTTGCTGTTCTTGGTAAACAGTGGCTCATGTACTACTCTGCAGCAGACCGAGGATCTATGGAACAGCGTTGCATTGCACGTCAACGCAAACTTGATGGCATTCGCAAATGGAAATTTGAAGAAGTCATGAAGACATTCCCCCTTCTTCTGCAGTTTGCATTGCTGCTGTTTGCAGCTGCTCTTTCTACCTTCCTATGGACAGTTCATCACTCCCTGGCAATCATTGCGGTTGTCTTGACATTTCTAGGATTCATGGCATATATGTTCCTTCTCATATCTGCTGCAGTATCTCCAGATGACTGTCCTTTCCAAACTCCTCTAGCTTCCCTGGCCAGGACTGTATGGATTTGGATGAAATCTGTTCTACATTGGGTAACTGAACACCCTCGGCAAATGATGGGACACATCTACTCTGCCTGCTCTCCCTATCTTTGGAGAGCCCATTTCCTACCGCAGTTTTCAAGCCACAAGTCTCCTAGTAACACCTCAGAGCAACCAGAGAGCCTTGCTAATGCCCCACTTCCAGACCCATCTCCTGAAGTTCCTGCTGTATTATGGGTATTGGAGACTTCAACTGACCCCTCCATGGTCAGAGCAGCAGCTTGCATCACTCCAGATCTACAGTGGCCATGTGTGGATCTCACTCCCCAGATGGTCCGGTTGCAGGAAAGCTTCTTGGCATGCTTTGACTATGGGATCTTCATGCGTGAAGAAGACCCTCATGATATGCCCTCTGGATTTTACCTCCAAGATATCCTTGATGGAATGTCACCTCGTGCTTGTGATCTTGGATGGGGTTATTGTACCTTGTATAATGTCCTCCAATCTTTCGACACAATTTACGGCACATACCCAGAGTTTGAGTCAGCTCTCTATACACCAGATCCTGAGCTGTCCATTGTACTCAACCTTCTATCAGGCCAACCTGATTTACACCTTCATTCTAATACACCCCTGGCAATGAAGCGGGCTTTACATATCATTCCATCATTCCGGTACCATGATTTGAAGGCAGCTACTCATGCCTTCAAATATTTCCTCCATCAATTCAAGGACACTATACCAGTCTTGGATCCTTCAAGTTTCACTGACTACCTCTGCTGTCTCTCAAGCTTTTTCAACCCCATGAGCAGGCATGTCATGTTAAGGATGGACAAGAGGTATGGAATAATTGAAATTAATGGGTAAAAGTCTAATGGTCCTCTAGTTGGTTCCAAGGAGAATTGTTTCGAGAGCTCTTGCAGACACTTGCCTCAAGGTTGAAAGATAATCAAATTTCTATGGATACTGTAACCAAGATCATAGAGACAACTGGCCGTTTGGCAAATAAGTCTGAGGACAAAGTGTGGAGCATCCCCTTCTGGGTCTACTCTCCTATTGTATATGAATTTTGCAGCTCTCTTCCTCAATTGGATGGATGGATTGACATTGTGTTGGCAGCTGGTCTACTGACACAGCATAATAATCCCTCTGGCAATGGTTCAGCATCAGAGGCTGGTTGGGTATACAATGCACTGAACACTGTTAATGCTGTCACTGGTGATCAGCACCAGCAATGGGACAGCAGAACAACAGCTGGGATCTCTGGGCTTCTGAATGCACTACAATTCTATGGAGTCCCCCCTGCCAAAGAGCACATACATATGCTGATCCAAGCTCTCTCAATTTCTGGGAATATTTCTGTCAATGCTGCCTACCTGCTTTTACAAGACAATATGGTAGATTGGTATCGAGATGACAATTTGCGACCGATCCTGCAAGGAGCATCTGTATGGTCGTCCTTGGCACGAGTTAGTGCTGATGCAGATTTTCTTGGTGATGATTTCATTGCCCTGGGATACACACTTGCAGACATATCAGACTGGCATTCACATATACACAAAGAACTTTTCTCCTGGATGACTATATTCCTGCGCGACCATAATTGGTATCTCACTGAAAAATATATTTCTGTCCTCTGCAATATTTGGAACCCAGATAGTGGTGGATATACATTCATTGATAATGGTGAGAAAGCTTTGGGTTTATCTTTTGTAGTCTTGTCAAAAACTTGGGAGGGCTTCGATTTCGCAACTGCGGAGAGTCTGAATCAATGTGTGTTGTGGTTGCGTTGTACCGGGAGGGTGACTTTACAGTCCACATACTACACAGAGGACTACTTACTCAAGCAGATCATTCCTGGTTTCAAGTCGACTTTCTCTATACCTCTTCAGGTTTCTCTTATGCGTGCTGCGACAATGGCTCGGCAAAGCACGGTGCCTGGTTCAGATAGCTTGGAGGAGGTTTCACCCGAGAGGGATGAGGTCTTGGACAGCATCGCCCGGATTCTGGAAGGCATGGCAGGCAAAATGCCACACCTGGAAGATTCAGAAGAACATGACTGGGTTTACTGGCACAGATTGTGAGTTCAGTTTGAAGAAGAGATCAGCACATTGGAAAAATTGATACACAAGATGTTGCAGTCGAATGAACCACAGTAGTATAGATGTCATGTATGTCGGGAGTTGGAATTTTACTTACTTATTTCACGTTCGAAAGAAGAATGAAAACAGCGATCAGAAGTGGGGAGCTTCAAATCCTTTGATTGGTTTTACTACTGCACCAGCACACCAGGTCCTAGAAGAGAAAGTAAAAACAAAACACAAAAAAAAAAGAGAGTATGTACCCCTTCCTCCTTCATAGAGCTAATATCACTATGTGTTTGGGTCATTAACAATAATAACCCTCTAAGATCATATCGTGCGGGGGGAATCAAATCTCGGAACGTGCACGCGAGATATATACATATCTTCAACGTCACAACCGCGTCCCAAACAATCAATGATAGAGCGTCTCTAATCTTAAGTCAATACAGTTCCGCGTGATATAAAAGCAAGTCCCACAAGAGGGAAAGCACCTGAATCAGATAGGATAGCCAGTGCTGGTCGTGCAAAAGAGATATCTCCTTAGAACCTACCCTACGAACGTACCTTCGATTTTATTCCCCAGTTCAACCGAGCCGATGAATTGATGATCGAACTTCCTGGCCTTTCATGATCTGCGAGGGAAACATGCTGCCACGTCCATGGACGGGGTCGTATATCCTCAACGTCACCAACGCGTCGCACAACCCGTTTAACAGACGTCACGGGATATTAAATCATCGGTGCCTCAGAAATAAATTCATGTGAGAATGGTTGAACACGATGCAATTGAGAATGCAACAGTCTCCGATCTGGAGTGCACGCACTTCCAAGTGCTGTAAGAAGAATGTGATGACAGAGTCCTACAGAAGAAGTGGTCGGAATCAGACCGTACATGAGGCGAGACTCTCCGGGATTTAGCTGAGGATTGTACCTCCGAATTACAGGAATTTTATTGAGCCCGAAACCCTTCGGTCGAGTGAGCACTGTTCAACGCTTGGACTCCTAATCAGCGCGCTAACTAGCCGCGCTCGAAGCAACATTAACCCCATGAAATGAAGTCAGTACTTCATATTGGGGTTTTATTTGGGAAGTTACCTCGTTGTAAAGACCGTAAATACTGTGTCGGTGCCACGAGTATTCATCGCGTCCTGCCTTGTAACGGATTATCCGACACATGATTCTAGCTGGGATATAAGCGCGCGTTCATATATACATAGCGTAAATTGGGTCCAATAAACGCACGCTCAATGCACATGAATGGACTCTTAAGGAACGCGGAGTAAACTGACTGGTGCCACCAATCCTGGCAACGAACAAAAAAGGTTACAAAACCAACGAAGTCACCTTACCGTAAGTACTCGATTCGTCGGCACCCGGATCCAGCGTAGTCTCTCGTAGACAGACACTTTAAAAGAGGACGCTCGTACCTCGCGTGTTAAAGATCCAAGAAGATCGAGAAGCGCAGCGGATACTCATGCGTCGTCGCGTAGATCTGGGCGGAATGCTATCAGCGAAAAGGATCTCGATCATGGCAACGACTCAATATTGAACTCGAACGGAACACACGACATTCATGTTTCCCAATCAATTCCTTGATAACGTTCGACGCTGCAATTTGATTTGTGGTGGGTGAAGGATTCGCAAGTCATACTATATCGCGCTGGGATCCTGGCCACCTAAGGGGTTTGGGCCGATTTCGATCTTCCACGGGGGCTTTTGCCAGGTTCGTTGGCCCTAATCAATAGGCGCGCATCCTGCGAAGAGATTGAGCATATTTGTGATAATTTTGGTGCCGTTTTGAGTGTCCAAGGAATTTAATTTTCCAGGATTTCCCGAAAAGGTAATTGACAGGGATCCTGGCCACCCTCAAAAGCCCATTGTTGGCGGCGAATGAGGGCCCACACCGTTTACCGTAGTGCATATGGGATTCATATAATGTATCTCGGGCACTTATATCATACATTGGGCCTCGCAAAAGTGGAGTAGCGAAGACATTTTACAAAGGGCCTCGGCAGCGGAATCCATACTGTCATCTAAATTGGGCTAGTGCGCCAGTGGTAAGACGCTGTAGGCCGAAATAAGTTATAGGGAGGTTTATTGGAACCCAATGGACCCACTTGAATGCATATCTCTACTTGCAAGGTGTACTGTTGAGAACCCGACATTTAATCTTTTTTCCAGCGTCGAATGGGTGATTTTCTATCTGCATTCATATTAGGAGGGAGACGGAAGCATTCAAGTGTTGTATTATGGAGAATATGCATGCCTTACCTATCATAATGGATGCTGCAAGGTGTTGGAATTATAGTCTTGAAGAGGCCATCGGTATCTCGAATTTAAGAGTGCGATCGTCGAGTTTCTATTCCAATTGTGTTTGTGAATTTGGTCACAGAGCGCAAGTCCTCAGGCAGATAGTACATATTCAGAAGGAATCCCCATGTTCGAGCAGAAAAATGAGCCCCCAAGGTCCCGGATCCCCGGCGTATTGGTTGAGAAACAGGCGAAACGGTCGCTCGGGGTTATCAAATTGGCGTTCTCACCCTCCGGACCGCAATCAATCCGGGCACAGCTTTGGATCAACTTATCACTTTCGGTTGAAATTTGGTCTCAAGGTGCACAATGGGTCATATTCCATCATGCAAGTACAAAGGGGAGATATTACATGATCCAGTGTCTTATATTTGACCTGTGGCCAGCTTCCTAGTGTGGCCAGGATCCTAGTCACTGATAGTACTCATGAGGATTCTGGATCGCCGCCCCCAAGGCGTACGTATTAGAGAGGCACCCGATGTATACTCGCCCTGGTGCCGAGTCGACAGAGTTCATACTCAGAAGATGAAGGGAACAGAGGTCAAAATCGGATAAATTCAGAATTCAGAACTTGTGATATACATGTACGCTGAGCCAAAGTTGCATGTGAGGAAGGAGCCGGGCCTCGAGCGAAGTGGAAGTCAGTAGCGACGCAAGCCAGAAGGGTAGCTGCAGAGCATTGCATCCACCGGAAGGACGACGACGCAGCCTCATCCATGCCAGAAAGATATTGCGCCCACCAAAAGTCGGCCGATCCAGGAAGATCGCATTCGATGCGAGGACATATGAAGAGAAAGAAGTATTGTGCCAGGATGCGGAAGTACAGGCACCCAGCGCACAAAACAGAGATGGGAAGAAAGCACAGAGCAGAAGGAGCGACCACCAAAAAGATCGCAAACAAAGTCGGTGCATGCGCCGCGGCCCGTATAAAAGGAGAATGGCGCCTGGGCTTGTGATCCGCAGGCAAGGCAAGGACGAAAGTGTCAAATAGGAAACGAGAGACGAAAACGAAAACTAGAACGAGAGCACCAAGCATGAGCGGGTATGAACGGACCCAACGGAGGCGAGCCCGTCGTGCGACTCCAAATGGGCGGATTATCACAAGGGGAAAAGAGAGCAGGCCGAAAGTGAGAATTTGTGGGCCGTGTATGCCCGTGTCAAAGACAGAGAAAAGGATAGGGTCGTGCGATGAAATATGCGCACAAGCACTAAGAGATACGCGCAAGACCGTATGACGCCAACGCAACGCCGGCCGATCACCAATCCTCAAAGGGAGGCGGAGAGCCTTCGCGTTGCAGGGAGGGATATCCCGGCAGGAGGGCCATGAAAGGTGACACAATAGAAGAGAGAAGAGCAGAGACGAGACGGGAAGCAGGGGAATGAGGGAAGGGCGAAAAGGAGGACGAGGGCACGAAGCGAAGAGAGCAAGGAAGGAAGGAAGGAATGGGCGGAAAGACGAGAAGCAGGGAGCATAGCGGATAGGGAGGATAGAAGAAAGACGCATAAAAAGGGAGGGTATAGAGAAGAAACACTCACCCGCCTCCTCTGCGTGCCACCGCTCATACCACGCCCAGCTGAACAAGCCCCGCACCTCCCTCGACCCGCACAACCCTCGACAGTCCCCACCGAGAACACATCCCCAGCTCGTGCGGCCGCGAACCGCGCCTCCGGTTGCTGATTGCTCCCATTGCGTGAGGACGAGGATGAATCGTGGCAGGTGGCGAGGAAGGCGTATACGAGGCGCGCGACGGCGGGACGGCGTACGTCCAATGTGAGGGCGGAGGAGACCAACAGCGTAGCGACGCCCGGCAGCCCCAGCACGGCGTCCCGCAAGGGCGACAGGAGCCCGTACGCTGGCCGGGGCGCTTGTCCCCCAGTTTATCCTGGTCCTACGCGGTGGTGGGAATGCTACTACCCGAGGCGGCGAAGGGCACGGCGTTGTCCGCGGGTAGCGTCGGGAGGAATCTGACGGCGCCGCAGGACGAGTCGGCGGTCAGGCTGTGCGTGCGCGCGCGCATGAGGCCGAATTCGTCGGATGCAGGTGTCGGGGAGCGGGGCGGTGAGAGCGGTGGACATCTTTGATTAGTGCTTGGACGGCATAGACGCCGTCCGCGCGCGCGAGAAGAGCGACAGCATCCCGGCCTCTTCTCAGATTGTAGTCCTTCTTGCATAGGATCTCCTTCTTGAAGCGGCATAAATGGACCTGCGCCTTGTGTTCTGGTTAGATCTTTATGCGTCAGATTCGCCTGCAAGTTCTGGTGCTCAAAAATAAAAAGATTTATCTATTTTACCCGGTTTGAAAAGGAATCCAACTCCGGAGTCCGAATACGGAAATTTCTTGTTTGCACGGTTCAACGTTCAAAAATGAACTCAGTGAGCACTCTCTGGCATATAAGATCGTACTTACATGGTTTCAACATGCCATTATGTCTGGTAATGTTGTCAATTTGAAGGTTATGGGGCTCCCTCTCAGGCCCTGGCCCAAGCCCAAAGCCCCGGGCCTGAGGCCCTGTCTGAAGGCTTGGGCTCAGGCTTGAGAAAGTTGAAGCCCAAGCCCTGTCGGGCCGGGCCCAACCCAGGGCTTCCAGGCCAGGCCGGGCCCTGAATCACTAATCTTCGGACCATCTCTCTTCCTTCTTACAGCCACATCTGCATATGTACGGCCAACCGCTACATGATTCTGCCGGATGTAGTCTGTGAACGAAGGATAGAACGGCATGTTGGAATGGGTAACACGGATTAGCTTCTCCCGCACGCCCCGCGAACATCGCTGTTGGCGATATTTCTGTGTCTGGTACGAGACATGCCGGAACGAAGCGGTTCTGGCTAAGCTTCGTTCAAAGGTTCATTGCGTTCAGAGCGTCCCTAAACCGGCTGTTGTCTAGTTCCGCTGATGCGGGCTAGGCGAATTCTATATATGTCTAGGTAAATATAGACACCTAGACATATATAGAATTCGCCTAGCCCGCATCAGCGGAACTAGACAACGGCCGGTTTAGGGACGCTCTGAACGCAGTGGTTGTTGAAAGGTTGTGCAAGAAGCTTCGGCTCGCTTGCCGCTTTATTTTAAGTTGCCTTCGAACCTGAAAAATTCCCATCTTTCTGATGGGTTTTTCGAGTTTTTGACCACATCTCCCAGTCATTTCTCATCTAGTGGGGAGTTCAACATGAACTGTGTGTTGGATCCCGTGTGATTGGTCACACCTCTTCTACTGTTGTAATTCACCTTCGCCATTCTCTAACTTTACTGTAGAGCTTGGATTCCAAATTACGTGGGGGTTGAAATAATAGACATGAACTCCCTCCACAATTATTTTCGGCCGCCCCGAGATGCCCAGGAGTCCTCTCAAACCCGACCATAGGTTCTGGCCGGGTTAAAATTCAAGGGGTTTGCAGCTTGCGCAATAGAGATGGTCGGCGCCGGTACATACTTGAACCCGATTATGTAAAGGCAGAGTTACCGAAATTCTCCTCTTCCAAAATATGTCGTTGAACTTGCGTTGAACTATGCATCCTGTTTTCTGGGAAAAACTTCCAATGAACCTGGACAGGGATTAGTCTCTTATAAACAGATGTGCTGCAATTAGTCCTGGACGTCAAATTGATTCTTGATAGAACACGACGGTAACTGCTTAGGCCAGAATCTACCCAATGCTCATTTTATCCTCTTCAGTTACTAAGTGTAAACGAACACATCCCATTTCTATCTCTGGTCACAGAACTAATTTTAGCCTGTCAGTTAAAGAAATACCTTGAAATACATGCATGGGACAAGCACCACAAAAGGGATTTTCGGAACAGTACAAACAGGTACATTGTGATACGACCCATCTGCTTAAGATAGTAAAGGAGTGAGTAATAATAAGTAACGGGAAAAGCACTACAAAAGAGGTATTTTCGGAACAGTGCAAACCGGTACAATGTGACTCGAATACGTCCGATGTTTCGGGCCGCGGCCTCTTTTCCTTCTTACGGCCGCATCTACATATATACGGCCAGACGAGTCTGCCTGAGGCAGTCCGTGCACAAAGGATAGAACGGATGCTGCGCGAATGGGTAACACGGATGAGCTTATCCCGCCTGTCCCGTGAACATCGGTATTCGCAGTATTTATGTGTGCTTCTGGCCACGGCGTCCGATGGCACGAGAGGGGGGCGAGCCCGCAGACGGACATCTCTTGACAGCACCGGCTCATAATAAACAGCGTATTCCTTCGTCCGAGGTATGCCAATAATATCTTCTTCACAGCATGCATAAATACATATGCGGCCCGCGCCGCGATATGCTTCCAAGTATGGCGTTTCCCGTCTCCGCTTCAAGGCCTAGGGCGAAGCCACGGAGATCTACGGAGCCGTGCGATCTCGAATAAACTCTCACCTCCCCCAATCTTTCCACAACGATGAATTGATATTTGTGCTACGGCAAGTACATCGAATTCTTCCCCAGGTCGTTTGCCGCTCCAAGCGTGTACTGGTCTAAGATCTGCACCGGGTACGCAAAGCAGAGCAGTCTTTGCGGCACAGCATTGAACTCGGTGAGGACCAGGATTGACTTCCCGTCTCGCCGTAGTTCATTTGGGTCGTCGCTGGCCTGGGGAAAGGAGAACGTGGTGTCGAAAAAGTCGGAAACGAATTTGAGTACATCCATGTGGACATGGAAATCGACTCCGTCGCTCGACCTGAGGATAAAATCGGCAGGACGATGGAGACCCAAGCCATCTTGAGCGCCTGAGAAGGGTGTTAAGACGTCCTGGAAGGGCGCTGGCTGATCCGACATGAGCGGCTAAGAGAACCTCGTCACGTCGTGTACACGACGCAGTCACGCGGACAGCTGCGTCGAGCGCTGAGTTAATTTTGAACAGGCGCCGGCGTGGAATTCGAGGGCGCCTAATTAGACGCTGGCTGGGTGGTTGAATATTAATTCGTGGGCTGACTGAACTAGAGCTGCCGCCCGTTATGTCCGTGTCAAAGACAGCCGAAAAGGACACGATCGTGAGATTCAAGACGAGAACTCGCCGACTTGCAGCCGCCATTGAGGAGAATAGTGCCCATACAATGCAGTCGGAGAAAAACACCGAAATTGAAAGCGGAAATGAATCAGTGTGAGACTGATTGAACACTTACACGATGCAATGCACGGGTCTCCGGTCTGGAGTCGGCCTTATGTCCCGGTGGTGTGCATAAAATCTCCACGACAGAAGGCCCGCAGAAGAAAGCGCCGGAAGTCGAGGATCCATCCAGGTCGTGCATCCAATATACCTCCTGGTGCGTGGGTCAGAAAAATGATAATGCGGGGGTTCGGCCCACCACATGTACTTGCCCCGCCGTAAGAAACATCTGAGATTGTCAGGATAAATGGCTGGGTTGTATGAATTGGGGGTGCTTATGCTAGCCGCCACCGGATATAACCACCAGGATGCTTTGTTAATATTGTCTATTAACTTTGTTAGAAATCTGGTGCACTATGAATGGACGGTAACGGACGCAGAATGAACAGCCGAGTGAACTGAATGCAATAACGCGAAACCTCGTAATGAGAACAGCTCAAACTGAACCGAAACCACTCCCCATATTCCCAAAAATATTCGGCGGGGGATCGATAAGCGCAATGGATACACATACATCGATAGGCCATCAACGACGTTCGTTCACGAATTTCTGCGTTGAATGCTATCAGCGAAACTCGGCCGATAACAACGACTCAATGTTGCACCGAACGCACCATATTCGTATTTCCTAAATCAGGCTCCAACGTTCGCCGCCGAGATCCGAGAGGTGGTGGGTGATATATCTGAGCCCGGAGACAACTCGTCGTATTGAACAGAGTCCACATCGGAAGTCAGATTTCGCATCGCAATTAATGTTGTGAAAACCCCGTTGCTCTGACAGCGTTCACACTCGGGAGACAGGGAAGACGGAGTTCAAGATCGGTAAATTCACATCTATCGACGACAGGAAGATGAAAGGATAAAAAAGCGAGCCAACAGAAGGACCTAGGCCGAGAGCAAGCAAATAGGGATGGCGACCACAAGTAAATGGGGACGCAAGCCAGAAGTACGCGTAGAATCTCGTATCCACGGAAGAAAGACGCAGCGGGCGAGAAAAAGAGATTGGGCATAGTGCGAGAAAGAGACTGCGCTGTCCAAAAGAGGGCTGTTCCAGGAAGATCACCGCGACCGGAGAATATCGGGAGGGAAATGCAAAAGGGACGAGATAGCCGTGCATGATACGGAAGGAAGGGACACGTGCGCAAGAGGGCACAGGAAAACAGGAGAGCAGAAGGAGCGATCAGCAAGAAGAGCAAAAATGGAAAGGATGAAGCCTGCAATATATGCGGCGCGAGGTGTATGAAGAGGAAGAGCGGCTCCTGCGCTTGTGATCCCAAGAGCGAGCGAGCGGGTCGGCCCTCAGGTAAGACAAGCTCGAGTGATACAGGGTGCGTCGCAGGATCACGGGGCGCGCGTCACTGTATCCCTGAAGGAGAATGCGAATATGGAAGCGAGGAGGATACTCATGCCTGAACTGGAGGCCGGGACAGATGTCCATGCCGTGTCGAAGTGCGGATTGGTAGGCCCACCTGAAAAGGGGATGGAGCGGGGTATAAAGAGAGAAGGGCATGATGAGTGGAGGGAAGGTAGGATCGCGGAGGAGTAGCACTGAGGATTTAGAATAACTGAGAACTCACTCGTTTTCCAGTGTTTCCGCACAACCTATTAATCTCACCCCAGCTCATGCACCTCTCCGCGTTAAGATCATTTCCATCGCTCTCCGCTCTGCGGGTCGTGGCGGTTTACGGGAGGATGAGTCGCAGCACATCGCGACTGCCGTGGAAGGCGTGCACGAGGCGCGCGACGGCGGGCGGTGTACGTCCAATGCGAGGGCGGAGAAGACGAAGAAGTCAGCGACGCCCGTGCGCTCGAGCGCGGTCCATGCGCATCAGCCCGAATTCGTCGGATGCCGGGGTAGGGGAGCGGGGGTTGCCGGGTCGGGGGCGGTGAGTGCGGTGGCAAGCAGAGTGACGACATCCCCTCGCTCCTCGCAAAATCCTAGTCCTTCTAGTCCTTGCCGTGGAAGTATCGACCTACACCTAGTGTTCTGCTCGCTGTCCGAGTGCGGGACGACGAGGATGGGCAGCGGAGATTCGTGTGAACGATGAAAGCAAGGAGGGTGTGACGTAATCCATCAAATTGGAACCTTGTCATTTTGATGGCCGCCACACTTTGCGAGCTTCCTTTCAATGCTTTCATTGTACTTCCTAGCCGCTGCCCCCCTTTCTTCCCCACCGTTCCGTCCATCGTCCTGAGCCAACGCGCAAGCCGTCCTTCTACTTCGGTCCTCGGATTCCCCGGGGCATGACCGATCATTATTTAACTTTAACTTATTGTGGCTTAGCTATATTGTGGTTACCACCCCGACTCCCCAAGTCAAACGTGCGGTTGCCCCAATAAGTCTTCTGATAATCCTCTGATACTCAAGGCCAGCAACCCAATTTGGCGCAAGCTCTAAAACGCGCAGATAACCAGTAGATAGGAGCTTTCGGAAGCATTCATCGGGCGTAAACGGCGTCACTGTCAACCTGCGTCACCGATCGTGATACGTTAGCATTCGGTGCTGGAAGGTGGAGAGCATGGCATGCTCTTGACACCACTGGCTCATGCTGAAGTGCGGGGTAATGCATCAGAGGTGCGCTAATAAGATTTTCCTTCACAGCATATGCGGCCCGCGCCGATGGATTGTATGGGACTTCCTGGCTTCGCTTTAAGTCCGTCCTTCATATGGTTCCAATTTTGTGTTTTTATTCTCCATCACTGTGTCTTCGTTCAATCCTCCGTGCCCCGGGCGTCCACCTTCTGACATGTTTTTGCTCCCGGGAGCTATTCTCCGCAGAAATTCTCAATCATTCCAATCATCACGCGTACGTTTCCCCACCCTCCAATTCACCGCACTTATCCAAGCACCTTTTCGTAGGAATACGACCTAGTAGCGGGGGGCCCGCGCCTATTTCACAGCGCTGTTTATTCAACTCTGCAGGACAGGAGCCTTGGTTCGACTCCAGGCTGGGTCATCCGGCAAGTCGTTAATGTTTTCCTCCCCCTTCTGCGGTGCCTCCTCGAATCCAAGATGCTCTACGAATTTAAAAAAGAAGACCTCGCATCTCCGCCAAACCATTTTCTTTTTTCGCAGCATACATATGCGGCCCGCGCCACGATGGAACTCCATGGAACTTCCCGTCTCCAATCTAAGGCTGTCGTGCGTTTCGTATTTCTTTTTCTATCTTCCATTCCAAATCTCACCTGCTCTCTCTCTTCCGTATGCTCTGGTGCAACCTCCACGATACTTGTGTCCTCGGTAGTAATTATATATTTACATCATGCCGCAGGTACGATGTGCGGCCTCCCGTTTTGTGCACTTATTCCCGATCTTTGTAGTGCGAAGGAGACCTAATAGCGGAGTGCCCTCACCTGCTTCTCATAGCTTCTTTGCGCCATGTTGGTCGTTGAGTAGAGGGCATCCCTGGTTCGACTCCAGGCTAGGTCATGTTCTCCTATTAATACTTTTTCACTCCCTTTCTGTTTCATTCCACTCCGCCAATTTTCAGATTTTGACAGCGGGTACCATGCGACGCGAAGCAAATCCGGAGTCACATTCTTCAACGCAAGCACATTGAAACTCGGTGCTAAATAAAGCGTGCACCTTCGGCTGGACTCCATGGTCGTGTCCGTCTGTGCGTTCACACTGACGTGCGTGTTTCCAGTTTTTTATGCTCGATGTCGTACGCCCTCACCAACTTTCCTGCCGAAGGCCAGCCTTGTTCGCGTACTATGATTCTAAACTCATAGCTACAGCACTTTGCGATCTTCTAATTTCCAGCACTTATCCAACATCGTTTTGGTAGGAATAAGACCTAGTAGCGGAGGGCCCGCACCTGTTTCTTATAAATTCTAAACCCAGTCGTACAATGCAGGAGGCCCTGGTTCGACTCCAGGCTAGGTTATGTTCTTTGGTAAACTTTTTCGTCTCTTTTCCCCTCCAAGTTCAACACCTCGCTCACACCGTCGATCTCGATAATGGCAACGACTCAGTATTGAACTCGGACTCGAACACCATTATCCATATTTGCAAATCATTTCGCCTACTGTTGGTGGTAATAACTTTGAGATTTTAGACCGTAATTTGTAATAGTGAACAGAGCAGACACCGCAAGTCATGAAGATTCCGTAGCGCTTTACCCGATGAGGACGCACATGAGGCATAAGTGCTGTTGTTCTGACAAAGTTCACACTCGGACGACAGGGTTCAATCGGATGCATTCAGATTGTGTGATATACATGTACGATGAGCCGACGTTCAAGAGCTAAGCCGACAGCCTCGAGCGCGGAAGAACAGGGAGCCAGGGCAAGAATAGGGGAGGAGGAATATAGTCTGCCCCCGAAGAAAGATGCAGCCCTATGCCAGAAATAGATTGCGCCCACTAAAAATCGAGCGATCCAGGAATATCGCAGTGCGCGGAGAAAAGGTGGGGGATATATGAAGCGGAAGCAGTGCGTCCAAAATGGACAAGTAAAGACACGCGCAAGACAGAGACAGAACAGAAGGAGCGACCACCAAAACGATCGCAAATATCACGAGGGCAAAAGAGAGCAGGCCGAAGGTGAGAAAGGGGGGCCGTGTATGCCTGCGTCAAAGACGAAGAAAAGAACAGAGGGTAGGGTCGGGCGACGAAAAATGCGCACGGGCACCGCGAGATACGTGCAAGACGTCGCAGAATGGCAGTGCATGCGCACTAGGTAGTGCTATTGCAGAACGTGGGGGGATCACCAATCCCCAAAGACCAATCCCCAAAGAGAGGCGGAGAGCCTTCACGCCGCAGGGAGAAATGTCGCGGCAGGAGGGCCATGAAAGGCAACACAAGAGAAGAGAAAAGACGAGGAAAGAGCACAGAGGAGACGGAATGAGGAAAAGGAAGAAAGGGGGAACAGGCAGACGAGGGTACGCCAAAAGGAAGGCAGGAAAGGGCGGAAAGACGAGAAGGAGGGAGGATACAAGAAAGAAGGGGGAATAGAAAACACTCACCCGCCTCCTTCGCGCGTCATCGCTTATACTACGCCCAGCTCAAGAACCGCCGCACCTCCCTCCCACCCTCGACCCGGCGCACAACCCCCGATAGCCCCCACCGCAAACACACCCGCAGCTCGTGCGCCCGCGTGAACCGCACCTCCTCCGCCCACCGTTTGTCTGCTTGCTGGCTGCCGTTGCGTGAGGAGGAGTTGGAGTCCTGGTAGGTAGCGAAGAAGGCGTGCACGAGGCGCGCGACGGCCGTACGGCGGACGTCCAATGCGAGGGCGAAGAAGACGAGGGGCGTAGCGATGCCTGTGCGCTCGAGCTCTGCGCACACGCGGGATCAGGCCCGCGATCAGGCGCCCGGCATCCGGCAATCCCAGCACGGCGTCCCGCGCGGGCGAGAGGAGCTAGTCCTCCTTGTCATAATGCTTGACCTGGTACTACAGCGTTGGTGGCAGCGCTACTACCCGAAGCAGCAAATGGCACGTCGTTGTCCGCGGGCAGCGTCGTGGAGAGGAATTCGACGGCGCCGTAGGACGAGTCAGCGGGCAGGCTGTGCGTGCGCGCATGAGGGCGAATTCATTGGATGAGGGGGGTGGGGGAGTAAGGATTTCCAGGCATAGGTACGGTGAGTGCTGTGGCGAGCTTTGGTTAGTGCTTGGTCCGCGCGCGCGAGAAGAGCGACGGTATCCCAGCAGATTCCTAGTCCTTCTTCTCGTAAAATCTCCCAACTCCTTCCTCAAGTTTTTGAACGGCGTAAGTCGACCTGCGCCTCATGTTCTGCTCGCTGTCTGATGGCGGGGACAACGAGGACGAGCGACGGGGATTCGGTGGACAGTGGAAGAAGAGTATTCCGTAATCGATCAAATCGGATGGGACCTTGTCATTTCGATGGCGGTGATCCCCGCCGCCTGTACCTCCAACGCGGGTGCCACAATAATCCTGCTGAATCCATCGTTCATTCTCAGGGCTGGCAGCGCAATTTGACGCGTCTTTTCAAACGCGCAGATAGCGAGCAAATAGGGGCTTTCTGAATCCCATTTCTATTCATCGGGCCCCCATAAACGGCACCACCGTCAGCTGATCATGATGCGTTCTCACTCGGTGCTAGATGGCGGCGAGCACTGCAGACAGATCTCTCTTGACAGTACCCTAAAGTGCGAGGTAGTGCGTCAGAGGTGTACTAATAATATTTCCTTCGTAGCATGTGCGACCGCGCCGCGATACGCTTCTATGATGTCTCCCGTCCCGTTCCCGCTCTAAGGATGTAGCGTCGATTTGGTATTTCTTTTTCTATCTTCCATCTCAAATCTCACAGCTTCTCCCTGTCCGCCCACATGGTAAATTTACCTTCACATCACGTCGTGAATGATAAGCTATTTTTGAGCAGAAGAATTTTAAAATCAGAATATTATGATCTAAACTAGAGATATGAGAATACTTTGTTGAGCCTAGATTTTGGAATACTAGACTGAGGGCATTTGGTCCGAGGAATTGCAACTGCTCACTTCAGCCTGAAAGCAACCTGTCCAGAATTTGTAACTATTTGCATTACGTCAAGTGACTTGAGTCTTTATGCCGTTGTTCCGTGTACGTATGTGTCAGATAGCCTATTTATACCAGACAGCATGCACGAGGCTTCCACGTCTCACCACCATGTCAGAATCCCCCCCGCACTCACAGCCCCCCAACACCTCACCCCGCGAAGCTGTGAATCAGCCACAGCTTGGCTCGGATGAGAGCAACAACTTTGACAGGTGTGTGTATACTAGGTTCTTCCAATATGACATGCTTACAGTGGCATGCAGACTGATCAAGGCGATGACCACAGCTCTCCAGGAACTTGGAAAACAGAATGCAGAACAGACAGATAGGTATGTGGCCCCTCTGCCTCTTGGGATTGGAAATAACAGCACAAGTTTACGGAAAGCAATTGAAGCGACATCACCAAAAGGGGTGGCCACAGATAAGAAGACAGAATTCTGGACTGCTTACAAGACGATGGCGGAGGAATATGACAAGGAATTCAAGGAAAAATATGGCACAGATCTGGACACTGCCCTCATTTTTGTGCGTCTGGTTCATTATTCCCAGAACCAGTCTCACATCTTGATAAACAGGCAGGTCTTTTCTCTGCAGTCAGCTCTGCATTCATTATCCAGATCCAACCCCAAGTCCAAGTTGGAAATCCCCCCCCAATAATTTTGGTTGCTCAAAGCCTGCTCTACATCAGCCTCTTTGCAACACTCATGGCTGCACTGCTTGCTGTTCTTGGCAAACAATGGCTCATGTACTACTCTGTGGCAGACCGAGGATCTATGGAACAGCGTGGCATTGCACGTCAGCGCAAACTTGATGGCATTCGCAAATGGAAATTTGAAGGAATAATGCAGACATTCCCCCTTCTTCTACAGTTTGCATTGCTACTGTTTGCAGCAGCCCTTTCAACCTACCTATGGACAGTTCATCACTCCCTGGCAATCATTGTGGTTGTCTTGTCATTTCTTGGATTCATGGCATATATGTTCCTCCTCATATCAGCCGCAGTATCTCCAGATGACTGTCCTTTCCAAACTCCTCTAGCTCCACTCCTTATTCAAGTCGGCCAACTGGCCAGGACTGTATGGATTTGGATGAAATCTGTTCTACATCGGGTAACTGAACACCCTTGGCGAATGACAGGATACATCTACTCTGCATGTTCTCCATATCTTCAGAGAGCCCATCTCCTCCCTTGTTTTTCAAGCCATAACTCTTCAAGTAACACTATGGAGCAAGCAGTGACCCTCTTTAATGGCCCATTACCAGACCCATCTCCAGAAATTCCTGCTGTATTATGGGTGTTGGAGACTTCAACTGACCCTTCCATGGTCAGAGCAGCAGCTTGCATCACTCCAGATCTACAGTGGCCATGTGTGGATGTCACTCCCCAGATGGTCCGGTTTCAGGAAAGCTTTTTGGCATGCTTTAAGCACATGTCCTCCAGTTTTGGAGGAGACCCTCATGATATGCCCCCCATATTTCATCTCCTAGATGTCCTTGATGGAATGTCACCTCGTGCTCGTGATCTTGGATGGGGTTATTGTGCCTTGTATTATGTGCTCCAATCTTTTGACAGAATTCACAGCAGATACCCAGAGTTTAGATCACACTTACACATGCCAGATGCTGAGCTGTCTGTTGTACTCAACCTTCTATCAGGCAGCCCTGATTTACACCTTGACTCTGATACACCACTGGACACAAGACGGGCATTACATCTAATTCCCTCATTCCAGTACCGTGATTCAGAGGTAGCTTTGGAATATTTCCTAGGTCAATTCAAGGACACTATACCAGTCCTGGATCGTTCAAGTTTCACTGACTACCTCTGCTGTCTCTCCAGCTTTTTTAAACCCATGAACAGGCGTGACATGTTAAGGATGAACAAGAGGTATGAAATAATTGAAATTAATCAGTAAAAATCTGATGTTCCTTTAGTCAATTCCAAAAAGAATTGTTTCGAGAGCTGATGCAGACAATTGCCTCAAGGCTGAAAGATAATCAAATTTCTATGGATACTGTAACCAAGATCATAGAAACAACTGGCTGTTTGGCAAATAAGTCTGAGAACAAAGTGTGGAGCAGACCCTTCTGGTTCTACTCTCCTATCATATATGAATTTTGCAGCTCTCTTCCTCAATTGGATGGATGGATTGATATTGTGTTGGCAACTGGTCTCCTGACACAGCGTTATAATGACATTTCCCATGGTTCAGTATCAGAGGCTGGTTGGGTATACAATGCACTGAACACTGTCAATACTGTCACCAGAGGTCAGAACCGGCAGTGGGAGAGCAGAACAACAGCTGGGATCTCTGGGCTTCTGAATGCACTATATTTCTATGGAGTACCCCCTGCCAAAGAGTACATACACATGCTGATACAAGCTCTCTCAATTTCCGGGGATATTTCTGTGAATGCTGCCTCCCTGCTTTTGCAACCCAATATGGTAGATTGGTATCAAGACAACAATTTGCGGCCAATCCTCCAAGAAGCATCTGTATGGTCGTCCCTGGCACGAGTTACTGCTGATGCACATTTTCTTGGTGGTGATTTCATTGCCCTGGGATACAAACTTGCAGACATATCTGACTGGCATCCGGACATTTTCAAAGAACTTTGCCCCTGGGTCACCATATTCCTTGTGGAATACTATGGATTTAACCGTTGGGATGTCACTGAAAAGTATATCTCCGTTCTCTCCACCATTTGGAAGCCAGATGGTGGTGGATATGAATTCATTGAAAATGGTGAAAAGGCCTTGGGTTTATCTTTTGTGGTCTTGTCAAAAATTTGGGAGGGCTTTGATTTCACAACTCCGGAGAGCCTAAATGACTGTGTGTTGTGGTTGCACTGTACCGGGAGGGTGGCTTTACGGTCCACATACTACATAGAGGACGCCTCACCCAAGCCGATCATTCCTGGTTTCAAGTCGACTTTCTCTGTGCCTCTCCAGGCTTCTCTTATGCATGCTGCGACAATGGCTCGGGAAAGCACGGTACCTGGTTCAGGTGGCTCGGAGGTCTCACCCGGGAGAAATGCAGTCTTGGACAGCATTGCCCAGATTCTGGAAGACATGGCAGGGAAAATTCCAAAGACTGAAGATTCAGAGGAACATGACGAGGATTACTGGTGGAAATTGCAAGTCCAGGTTGAAAAAGAGATCAACACATTGGAAAAATCGATACAAAAGATGTCCGTTGCAGTCAAATGAACCACAGTAGTATAATAGCTCTCATGTGTATCGGGAATCGGAATGCTACTTGCTTATTTCATGTTCAGAAGAAGAAAAAAAAAACAGTGATCAGAAATGTGGAGCTTCAAACCCCTTGAATAGGTTTCACCATTGCACCAGAGCACCAGGTTCTGGAAGAGAAAGCAAAAACACAGCACAAAAAAAAAAGTATGTATGTTCCCCTTCCTCCCTAATATCATTATGTGTTTGGGTCATTAACAATACTAACCCACTAAGATCATGTCGTGTGGGGGAACGTGCAGGCGACATGTATGCCGGACGAAATCAAGGCATTGGTCCCTCGGAAATCAGTGCGAGAATGAATGGTTGATGCAATTACTGATACTGTAGAACGTCTCCGATCTGGAGTCGGTGAAGTTCCGCAAGACCTGCGGGAGGGAAAACAGGATTCCACACTTCCTCGAGCCGGGATATGCGTGCGGGTTCATATATACATAGCGTAGATTAGGTCCAATAAACGCGCGCTGCATGCGCATATGCATTCTCCAGGATCGCAGAGTAAACTGACTTGTGCATTCTGGCACCGAACCCTAATAGCCAAAAAAGCATCAGAAAACCAATGAATTCACCTTGCGGTACCGTATGTACTCGGCATCCGGATCCTGTAGTAAGCTGAGTTGATCGAGAAGCGCAACGGGTACTCATACATCGTCACGTAGATCTGCGAGGAATGTTATCAGCAAAATGGATCTCGATAATGGCAACGACGCAATATTGAACTCGAACCCGAACACCATTATCCACATTTGCAAATCATTTCGCCCAGTGTTGGTGGTAATAACTTTGAGATTTTAGACCGTAATTTGTAATAGTGAACAGAGAAGACACCGTAAGTCATGAAAATTCCGTAGCGCTCCACCCGTGAAGACGCACATGAGGTATAGCACTGTTGTTCTGACGGAGTTCACACTCGGAGGACAGGGTTCAAAATCGGATGCATTCAGATTGTGTGATATACATTTACGATGAGCTGACGTTGAAGACCGAGGCCGAGGGCCGCGAACGCGGAAAAACAGGGAGCCAGGGCAAGAGGAGGGGTAAAAAAAAAATTGTAGTCTGGCCCGAAGAAAGCATGCCAAGGCGGAAAACTGTGCCGTCCGAAGGACCGATCCAGGAATATCGTATTGCGCGGGGAACAGGTGAGGGTATGCAAAGCGGAAGAACCAGTGCGTCCAGGATACGGAAGCAAAAGGCACGCAGCGCGCAAGACAAAGATGGGAAGAAAGCACAGAGCAGAAGGAGTGACCACCAAAAACATCACAAACAAAGTCGGTGCATGCGCCGCGGCCCGCATGAAAGGAGAGCGGCTCCTGGCCTTGTGATCCGCAGGCAAGGCAAGGACGAAACGAACAGATCAAATAGGGATCGAGAGACGAAAACGAAACCTAGAGCGAGAGCACCAAGCACGAGCAGGCGCGGACGGACCCAATGCAGGCGAGCCCGTTGTGCGACTTGAAAAGGACGGATTACCACGAGGGGAAAAGAGAGCAGGCCGAAAGTGAGAAAGTGGGTCGTGCATGCCACGAAAAAAAGGACAGAGGGTAGGGTCGTGCGATGGAAGATGCGCAAGACGTCGTATAATGCCAGCGCATACGCACTGGGTAATACCAGCGCAGCATGCCAGCGGGTCACGAATTCCCCGATGGAAACGCAAAGCCAGGAAAGGAGGGAAGGCGAAAAGGAAGACGAGGGTGTACGCCAAGAACGTAAGAAGAGAAGAGAGGAAGGAAGGAAGGAAAGGGCGGAAAGACGAGAAGGAGGGAGGGATAGCGAATAGGGAAGGTAGAAGAAAGAAGGGAGGAATAGCAGCACTCACCCGCCTCCTCCGCGCGCCACCGCCCATACCACGCTCAGCTCAACAGCCCCCGCACCTCCCTCTCACCCTCGACCCTCACAACCCTCGGCAGCCCCCACCGCAAACATATCCCCGGATCGTACGCCCCCGCGAGCCGCGCCTCCTCTCCTCCGCTTGCTGTGTGAGGAGGAGTTGGAGTCGTGGCAGGTGGCGAGGAAAGCGTGCACGAGACGCGCGACGGCAGGCGGCGTACGTCGAGTGCGAGGGCGGAGAAGACGAACGGGGTGGCGACTCCCGTGCGCTCGAGCGCCGCGCACGCGCGCGACCAGGCGCGCGGCGTCCGGCAGCCCCAGCACAGCGTCCCGCGCAGGCGGGGGGAGCCCGTGTGCTGCCTGTAATCCTTGTCCTGGTGCTTGCCCTGGTCCTACAGCGGTGGTGGGGATACTACTAGCCGAGGCGGCAAATGGAACGGCGTTGTCCGCGGGGAGCGTCGTGGGGAGGAATCCGACGGCGCCGTAGGACGAGTCAGCGGGCAAGCGGTGGGTGCGCGCGCATCAGCCTGAATTCATCGGATGAATTCCTAGTCCTTCTTCAAGTCCTTCTCCTAGAACCCCTCCTTCTTGAAGTGGCGTAAGTCGACCTGCGCCCTGTGTTCTGCTCGCGCGACGAGGACGATGAAAGGAGAGTGCTACGTAATCCATCAAATTGGATAGGAGTCATTTTGATGGGCGGCGATCCCCGCCGCCCTTTGATCTGTCTTCTCCTTCCATACCGCGTCCCTTTCTTCCCTGCCGTTCCTCCATTTCCTGACTCAACGAGCAAGCCATCCTTCAAGTTCTGAATTCATCCTAGATTCTTACCATCGGATTCGCCTCAAATCGCCGAGCATCCGTTATTGTGGGCTCCGCATGGTATTGTGGCAACCGCATTTGAGTGGAAACCACAATAATCCTGGGCAACACAATCGACGCAAAGCTCTCAAACGCGCAGATAGCCAACATATAGGGGCTCGCGGAATCCCATGTCAATTCATCGTAAACAGCGCCACCGTACGTTCTCACTCGGTGCTACTAGTAGGCGGCGCAGTGAGCACAGCGGACAGATCTCGTTTGACAGCATCAGCCCATGCTAAAGTGCGGGGTGCGCATCAGAGGTATACTCAATATTTGGCTTCACAACAGCATCCATATGCGGCCCGCCGCAATGGATTCCATGAGACTTCCCGGCTGCGCTGTAAGACCGCTGTGCTGTGCTTCCTTGCTTTTGTCTGCCTCCTGTCTCCTGTCAACAAGTCGTCCTCGGCCGGTCTCAACTCTAAATCGTTTTCAACATCACGCGTACGATTCCGCACCCTCCAATTCACCGCACTTATTCAAGTTCCACTAGTCAGTAACACGACCTAGTGGCGAACGAACCCCACCCGCCTTCCATCCCTGTGTTCCAAAGTTCTCTATAAGGTGGGATGTCCTGGTTCGACTCCAGGCTGGGTCTTCGCCAATGTGCAGGCAAGTTTTTTTCGTTGCCTTCTTCAGGTGGTGATGCGTCCCCGAATCCAAGATGCAGTGACAGATGAGACCCTACCTCTCCGCGCAACCACTTTTTTTTTTCACAGCATACACATGTGGCCCGCGCCGCGATGGATTCCATGGGCTTCCCGTCTGCGCTCTCAGGCCGTCGTGCGTGCTTCCATGTTGTCCATCCGGTCTCTCATGTTCACATTTTCCCCCCAAATTCCGGCCTGAATTGCCTCCATGCGTGCCAGCCCATGTCCGCTACCTTGGCCGCCGAGTCAACACCCATGTTAACCATCGCGCGTACGATTCCTCCTCCTAAACTCACCGCACTGATTCAACGTCGACTTCTTAGGGATACGACCTAGTAGCGATGGGCCCGCGCCTGCTTCACATAGGCCCTCTCAATATGTCACAGGACAGGTGTCCCTGGTTCGACTCCAGGCTAGGTCATCCATATTTAAGATTTTTTTTCACCGTCTACAGCTAGCGCTTCCTCGAATACAAGATGCAGTGACAGATAAGACCTAAGATCTTACAGCTCTGCAAAACCACTTTTCTTGTGCTTCACCCCATCCTCATGCGGCCCCTGCCGCGACCTATGCCATGGACCGTCCCGGCTCCACTTCAAGGCCGTCGTGTGTTTCTTGTTTACACATCATCCTAAATCTCACACTCTCTCCCTGTCCGCCAAGCTGGTCGTTATATATTTACATCATGCCGCGGGTATGTGCCATGTGCACTCTCCAATTCTATGTTAAGGCTTTTTGTGTCTCGTTTGTAAACTACCTGTGATTTTACTTAGCATTCACTTGCATGGAGAATCACTTGTGTCAACCCACAAGACATGAAACAACATTACGCGGTAGGTGCGTGCTGTGCTTGGTTTTGGGCGTGAATTTTAACAACACTTGTCGAAGGTCCACTATACAGGCATAAGCCCTAGCAGCGGTGAGCCCGCATCTGCCACTGATCCAATATAACTGCCTGCATCAGGGCAAGAGTCTCTGGTTCGACTCCAGGCTAGATCATATCGTTCTCCCGAAGCTGTTTGAAAATTCAGCACTCGATATAGACAACACGCTCTTTTTTCTTGCTCCTAGGTCGATCAAACAGATATGCTAGCGGCGTCGCAAGTCATTGATTATTTAGACTCAGAATATGGGTACCACGATCCCGCGGCCGTCGACGTGTGGGCCTGCGCAGGTTTTTGGACCGGAATTTTACAGAATTTAGTCGAGGTGTTTTTGGTAAGAACGCGATCTAGTGGCGAAGGGAATCGCACCTGCTTCTGATTTGTGATTTCTTTTAACAAGTTCAACGCAGGAGTTCCTGGTTCGAATCCAGGCTAGGTCATATTCGAAGGAATTGTTTCTTTTTTAGTTCTCGCTCCGTCATAGGTTCGTACACGATACTAACCACCATGTGAGGCGGTTAACCCATGATTCTACTGCACCACCGGTTCCCTGGCTTCCCAACAACCGAGCTTACCCAGGGCGCCTAATCAGGCGCTGGGTTCAGAAAATTGAAAATCCGAGAGCGGAAAAAGATCAATTCACACATTGCAACTGAGCAGAGATGTTGAACATTCATTTCGGAACCCAAATATCCAGATCAAACAACATTGGGGGTGCATTGGATGGCGCGCCGCGAACAACAGTATTTGGACTTTGGAATGAACCCAGGGAAGGTTAGGGTGTTTCATAATTAAAATTTTGGGTCCAACTTATGCCTCAACTTATGCCCCAACTTGGCCTCAACTCGAGCCAAGTTGAGGCACAAGTTGAGGCGTTGTTCATGAAACACCTAAACAGATATTTCTGCCTCAACTCCGAAGTTGAGGCAGAATTAGGTTTCGCGTAGCACCTTACATAACAAATGCTGCGCCAGAGCCGAAGTTGGGGCATCAAGTTGAGGCACAAGTTGGGGCACAAGTTGGATGTCAAGTCGTGGTCTTGTGCACGACTTGACATCCAACTTCGATTTTGTGCCTCAACTCCGGCCTCAACTTCACGAAAGTTGAGGCCCAAGTTGGGGCACGAGTTGGGCCCGATATTTTACTTATGAAACACCCTGTTGTTTCGCGGTCTCACTGGTTGAGCCATTCTGGAACTTAAACCGAGATTCAATCCACCAACCAGAAAGAAATAAAGACAGATGACTGAATGCGGAGAAATTACATGCTGAAAAACGACACACTCTATCAACCCACGCCGGTGCCGGGCATCGAACCCAATCTGCTGCTTGCAGTGGTTGCAAATGGGTTGACGACAATTGCATGTTCATCAACAATGTCAAATTGTACAGCAGGACTGGGAAATGGAAGTCATATAGTCTGGGCGGATTTTTGTTCAGAAATGGATAATAGATCGGTGCTTGGATCTATCAGAAAAAATCTTTAACTTAAATGACATTCATGAGCAAGCGGATGCGGAAGGAAGAACAGAGCTTACGGAGTTTGCGATTCGATTCATCGATCTCTGCCGCGAGCTGGCGTGAAAAGCGCGCGAGATCGTTGTCCGCGCTCTGCAAGCATAAGGGACAGGCGTCAATTATCGCGCGCTCCGCGGGCCTGATCTTGGGCGTCTCCGCTTGCACAGTACGGCTTGTGGGCAGCATGCGTAATGCAGTCGTCAGTCGTTCGATGTAATTCTGGAACCATTGCGCAGGGGCGAGATGCGGTAAGTCCACCGCAGCAGTGCAGCTGTAACCGCCCGGACCATGGTTTGTAACGACTTCACGGGGACCACATTCCGTGCTGTGGAGTGGGAGCGATGCCAAAGCTGGCACCGACCACCACGCATATACGTCTCTGGTTCTCGGTTCACAAGTTGGGATGCTCTCGGAAAGCATGCGAGCTGAATATGCATTTTCCTGAGCCAATTCCTGCGCCGTCGAAGCGCATGCAAGGTGGAACGCGTACAGCTTGTGGCCATCCACCCATGGGAGGATTTCCATCTCGGGAAAGCTGACTGCGGGACATACAGGGTATTTCAGAGTGGAGAGCGCCGCCTTGCGAGCAAGCTCCGGGAGTTTGCGGAGCCGCGCGATAGCGAATATGCGATGTGGATGCGCATCTAGGAGGACTGGGTTTTCCAACCTCACCTCCATCAACCGCTCCACGGCGATGAATTGATACTTGTGCGCCGCCTCAAGGACGCCAACAATGACATCGAAATCCTTCAAGTCGTTTGCCCCTCCATGCGTAGTCTGCGCCGGGTATGCGAGACAGAGGAGTCCGTGCAGAACAGCACGGGCCTCAGGGATCACCAAGATAGGCTTCCCGTCTCGCCGTAGTTCATTTGGGTCGTCGCTGGCCTGGGGAAAGGAGAACATGGTGTCGAAGAAGTCGGAGACGAATTTGAGTATATCTTTGTGGACATGGAAATCGACTCCGTCGCTCGACCTGAGGATGAAGTCGGCGGGACGATGGGGACCCAAGCCATTTTGAGCGCCTGAGAAGGGTGCTGGGGCGTCCTGGAAGGGTGCTGGCTGGTCCGACATGGGTGGCTGGGAACCTCGTCGTGCACACGAGGCAGTCACGCGGACAGCTGCGTTGAGCGCTGAGTTAATTTTGAACAGGCGCCGCGTGGAATTCGAGGGCGCCTAATTAGACGCTGGCTCGGTGGTTGAATATTAAATTAATTCGTGGGCTGACTGAACTAGGGCTATTTCCGTGTCCAAAACAATCGAAAAAGGACGTGGTATTCGTGAGATTGAAGACGAGAACTCGCCAAACACAAAAGGTACAAAATTACAACAGGAACCTCAAAACACCCCCCCCCCCCCCCCCCCGACATTTCCCAAGCGTCAATCCATCAAACTCAGAGGGCGATGGAGATGCAGTGGAGAGTATCATTGATAGCGATGACATCACGCCGTCAGCAAGTAATGTTTTAGCAAGAAGGAACAAGACGATGCAGGGGTAAACGACTGGAGAAGTTGAAGGGAAAAGCCCCAGTCTTATTCGCTGCTCCGAATAGAGCTGTGACACTACGAATTAACGGGGAAAATTCCAGTGCAATGGTGAGTGTGAATTTTGGCGGGAGAAGAGCAGCAGAGAACATCCACAAGGAATAAACTAGTACTGCACACGCCGTCAGACTCGCAGCCGCCATTGATGCTCACAAACAACGCGGTCGGAGAAAAACTTGAATACCTCGGAGAGCACGTCGCTGTGCGGGGAAAGAGTACGAAATTTAAAGACATCGTCCCTCGGAAATGAATCCGTGTGAGATGGGTTGAACACTTACACGATGCAATTTACGGGTCTCCGATCTGGAGTCGGCCTTATGTCCCGGTGGTGTGCATAAAATCTTCACGACAGAAAGCCCGCAGAAGAGAGCGCCGGAATCCGAGGATGCATCCAGGTCGTGCAGTCAGTGAAATAAGAATACGGGCCTTCGACCCACCCCTGACGTGTACGTACTTAGCCGCCGTAAACATTATCTGGGATTGTCAGGATAAATGGCCGGGTTGTATGAATTTGGGGTGCTATTGTCTATTAACTTTATTAAAAATCTATGAATATACTGTTGACGAACGCGGAATGAACAGCCGAGTGAAACTACTTGTGCCCTGAATCCATCAGCGAACACATTCGTAATGAGAACAGCTCAAACTGAACTAATCCACTCACCATAGTTCCACAATCAATACTCAGTGGTAAGGTGAGGAGATTGAGAGGCGCAAGGTATACACATGGATCGATAGGCCACCAACGACGTTCGTTCACGAACTTCTGCGCTGAATGCTAGTCAAATATGAACACGCACCATATCCCTATTTCAATCGTTCCTAAACATTCGACGCTGGAATTCGAGAATTGCTGGGTGCTAATGTCGGAAAAATCGGCGGAAGCCGATAAGATTTGATCAGGCCTGATGAGGCCGTAAGGCCGAGCCGCCTGATAAGATGAGAGGATTGGATAATCTCGGGCCGAGATTATAACGGTTCAGGCCATAATAAGGACAGTCAACATTATCATGGTAGATAAGGATAGTGATGAATTTAAATGAGTTTTTCTGACTTGGCTTGGTTTTAAGGCCAAGGCCTTGAAATAATGAAAAATTTAATGCGCCCTGAGGCTTTAGGTAAACTGATCTGTTAGATGATCTTATCTACTACTTGAGAAACGGGAGGCTTTTGAAAGGATCGAACCAGCGACCTTTTTAATGACCAGCATTTGTTACCAAGCGAAGCATAACCAACTGCACCAGGCAGCCATTTATAGTAGAGGAAACACAGCTCAATATATACGACATTGGACCGGGTTCCCCACCAACAAAAAAAAACAAATGTTCCTCAGGCGCCTGTAACAGACATTGTTGTACGAATACTAGTTATTACGCGTCATTCTACGTCCTGTAGTCGTGGCTGTGGCTGGTCTACGACGTGTGCGTGTTACGGGAGCATGAACTTGCTCAGCTTCCACTTCAGGCTGAGGCTGGAGCGCCACCACTTCAAAACCGAGCTGCTGACCAACAACGGGAAGGTTTTCAGCTTGCGCTGGTGCAACGGCCGTGTTGCGTGCAGCCGGATCATTGGGCCCCATGTCGTCGTCCAAATCATTTGCTTGGTCAATGCCAAGCTCGAATCGCCGCATGGCATCGTTGATGTCGTCCTCTGCGTCTGAATCATCAGCAAAGATGAGCGCGCCGGTCGAACGTGAAGTGACGCCGGCAAAAACAAAGGTACGGATTTGTTTGAAGATCTTCTCCACGTGCGGTAAATGGAAGTTACGTGCGAGCAGTTTGTGGTATGCCCGGTAGTCCGCTTCCCACTCTGTCCCAGAAATGCCACCTTTGGATGCCCATTCCTTATCTGGAGAGAGGACGAATCGGGTCTGAAATATATTAATGAAAGAAGATATAACATGAAACAAACACGCACGAGAATCGCCGCTGTCGAAACAGACATTGGGGTAATATCCAGAATTCCGAGTTTCACGCCGTTTGAGTTCTGTGCTGGCTTGTTCCCTTCACTGAGACTCGAGGGGCCAAATAACATGAGCCGGTGCACCTTTGCCACATTAGAGATGGTCGATGGAATATAGTAGTGACTCACCTTCATCACAATTGGTCCAGTAAAGCACACGCTCATGTTTTGAGTAGTGCCCGGGAATAGAACAGGAGCGTAAAGTGTTGCCTTCTTTCCAGGGAAACACAAAAGACTGGTAAGTGTATTGTTGTTGCTGCGATCTGCCCCGGCTGTGGTGAGGAGGGCAGGATTGATATTGAGACCCTTCAGAATAAGTGGGAGACTCTTCCTGATCACGTTGATGAGACTCGAGCGTCCATCACCGTGCTCGCGGATAAACTGAAAAGAATGTCAGAATAGATGTTGCAGGGCATGCTAGCACCAAATTAAAGACGCACCTCCCTCGCAAAAACTCCATATTCCCGCGAATCCACAAGAGAATGAAATTTGATGGGTATTGTAGCGTAAAGAGCTGTGGTGAGACTTTGTGTGTACATCTCGTTGCTCGAGAACCGATCCTGGGGGTTGGCGGAAGGTTCAGGTTCTCCAGGATTCACTGCAAAGGCGGCAATGTCCAGAAACAGTGCCTGGGTGAGGAGGAACTCTTTGGCCCAGCGAATGACTTCGCCTTTATAGTCTAAGCCTGATGTATTATCCTCGCCACCCTTGCGCCGTTTTTTGGAAGTAGCTGCCAGGAGGTCTGTATTCTTCTGCTGAAGCGTCCGGTTTTCCGCGAGAAGCCGCATGGCATAGAGTTGGCAAGATTTTAAAGCCTGTGAAGCAGAAATTGCGTCGTAGAGAATTAATTCATAACCAGAATAAAACTGACCTCGACGAGTTCACTCCGACTCGCATTGAGATTGATAGGTTGCATAATGTCGTGGTCATCGTCATACTCCTCCACAGGGTTTGGCATCGTGGTCGCTTGAAGAGATGGTGGGCGTCTTTGTCGGGAGGAAAGCTATATTTACATAATGGTCTAAATTTGTACCTTGAGGGATGCATGGTCTTGGAGATTTTCAGGGGCAACAAAGATAGAATCACACCATGCTCAGAGCCTATTGAATTCGTCGCGCGACCGGAACACTAATTAACTTTCGAACGCATTGTTGACCCTACGCTAATAGCTCCGACGCTTCAGGGATGTCCGCGGGGATTTCCAGCACAGATGGAAATGTAACGACAGCTGCTTCACAGGCGCGGTTGTGCGGACAGGTGCAGGCCATTTCAGCGATTTTCCTTTTGAGAGAAATGCTAATGGAAGTAGTTAGTTGAGAAATATGGAGTCGGGCGAACTAATAAATAATATTTACACAATTTCTGAATCAGTGTCGCCACGTTGAAGCTTATCGTATTTGGTCCGAAGGGCTCTGTGCTCTTGGTGAAGCCGCTCGTGTTGGTGACGCAGTGTCTTGTTGTCCTGGATGAGAATAGCCCGTATTTCTTGTGCACACTTGTATTTGTGGGCCAGTTTTTGGACTTCATCTATCTAATAATAATAATCTACGGTCAGTTTCGAGAGGGGCAAATATATTAGTAGAGAAACCCACATTGGTGATATCGACGTCTGTTTTTATGCGATGATATCCAATGTGCTCGGGATCCTTGAGTCCATGGAATACTGTATGCATCCCTACGTCGGCCACCAATTCTTTAGTGACCACGAGCATGGCGAGCATGTGTTCCAGCTCTTTGGGCTCAATCAGAGGGCGATGAGGAATCGAGTGAGGCGTCGACGACATGGCAGTTTGGAGGAAGGGAAGGGCGGCGATCAGTTTCAGGGTGGCGCACATATAGCATGAAGATTAACCGAGCGGGGATAGTAACCGTCGGCGGAGGCAGCACCAACGTGGTGAAGACGGGAGAAGACACAGGCTGCAGCAGAGTTTTTACCGTTACGAGAACTTTGATGCAAGCGATTCACGCGAGAAATTTTGGAACTGGGATGGAATTCAATACTGACATATAATAGGGTTTATAAACGAGGTCCAACGCAACGTCGACACTACAGGAGCTCGTCAGAATATACAAGCTATTTGAATGGAGTAAAACACGCACCTAAGTACAGACCATGACGAGACAAGTTGAATGCGCTATGGGCATTCGTCAAATAAAAAACAGCTACGGTACATGTACAACATGAATAGACAAACGGCACATCTAGATGACTCGCTAGATAAACAAAACGAGTCAGCAAAAAAGCTCGAGCAGGAGGAAAATGGAAATCAAGGCACGCACGCAACGTTGAGGGACATCTCATCAATTTAGGTGTTGTAGAGCTCTATGGCGATAATCAGCGAGCAGTTCAGTCGAGAAAGATCGGGACTCACATTCAATGTCGCGGAGCATGGCGACGTTGGTAGCGATGATAGCAACAACTGTGCGACCGAAATGTCCACCACGACCGATGTGGTGGATGTAGTTCTCGCGGTTCTTGGGCAGGTCATAGTTAATGACAAGGGACACCTGCTGGACGTCGATGCTGCAGGCGAGGAGATCGATGGTGACGAGCACACGGGTGGAGCCGGTACGGAACTCCTTCATCAGGATCTTGGGAGGAGCTGGAAGACCTTGTAGATCGGGTCCTTGAAACCCTGAGACAACATCTCATCGGTACGTCGAGCACATGATTTTAATACCGTCGGTCCTGAGGGCACCGCGCTCGATCATGTTGAACGCACGGCCAGAAGTGCCGACAACAATCTGGACGCCTTCCTTGAGCTTGACCATGTCCTCACAGAAGTTGGTGCCGCCGACACAGGCCAAGCTCTGGATGCTCATGTAGTCACCGAGGGCGACAACGACCTTGTGGATCTGGAGGGCGAGCTCGCGGGTGGGGGCGAGGATAAGGGCCTGAGTCCCTTTGACGTCGGGATCCAGTCTCTCCAAGATCGAAACGGAAAAGGTTGCAGTCTTTCCAGTTCCGGACTGGGCTTGCGCAATCACATCGTGGCCCTTTACGACGGGGACGATGGCACGCTGCTGAATGGTAGAAGGATGCTCGAAACTTGGAAAAAAGGACAGATCAGCGCCAATAAGCGTGCAGCAACGTGCAGAACACTCACTGTTAGCCTTCGGGCTTCAATTCCGTGCCATAGATGGTGCCCCCTGTGGACCAGCTCATGCTTTATCCCACCGCGGCCACACCCCGTCCATTGCATCGTGTGCAAGCAGCTTCGTCCCGCTGCACTGAGTTGTTGACAGAAGCAATATAGGCCTGCACCCACGGGGAACCTCGGAACATCGACGTAGGGTGCAGGACAGGGCTTGATGTGGGTGTGGGTAGGAGCTGGGGCGACAGTGGCGGGGAAGGGGCGTGGTCACGGTATTGAAGGCGACATGGGCGGCGACGGCTCGGACGGTCATGTCCAATGACGGAACCCAAGGGCAGGAAGACAGCGACGGGATGCTGGGTGGGCAGGCGCGACGGTGATGATTGTGGTCGCGACAGTGGACGGCGGTGGAAGGAGAGACGGAGTTTGTGCATGTTGATTTCGGAAGCAAACGCGAACATGTGACCAACGTTGACTTGCGACCTTGAACTTCGCACTTAAGTTCATTCAAGTCTGTCTGGACTGCCTTCGATTGGTTGAATCATAAATTTCGCTCACTCCTCTGTGGTACACATGGCTTCGACTGGGGCCGGGAAGAGCAACTGCAAGTACTGCGGTGTCGCATTCAAAACAAAAGGCATAGGACCACATGAAAAGTCTTGCGGCGCTAAGCACGGCAGCAAGACTCAAAACACCAAATTCGTAGCAGATTTAAAACGGAAAGAACGTAAGAATAGCAACTAATGGCGGCGCCGGAACCTGATCTATTATGGATGCATAGGTGAAGTTGCGTACGAAGAATTTCAGGCACGGTTTAACTGTGCGCAAAACTATTCTCTCTGTATCATGTAAATGACTCTGTCTCAGCCCAGCCACGTACCGAAGCTGGTCCATCTTCTCGGCCAACTTTGCAGGTCAACATACCCGACAGAACAAGGAACTCCACGAGTGGTATGTAATATGGTTCCTATAGCTTCCCCATATTCAATTATATGACACAAAAGATTACTCGGACTATCAATCCCCAGACGTCACTGGTTTTATCAACTTTGGGGACGTTCCTGCCCCAGATAATGGCCAACAAGCACAGAGTCCAGTGCAGGAGAAAGCGATCGAAATCAAACGCGAATTTCACCCACATAGCAAACTGCCCACCAAATTGCAATCCCTCACGGATTATATGGCATCAAATATGGCCGAGCGACCAGTACCTACTGACCCTGAACCATGGCGGCCTTTTCGATCTCAGCTGGACTTCGAGGTGGCGGAATTCTGCACTGATAACATGTTGAATAGGGAGTCCAGCGAGACACTGATCTCTCTGATTCGACGCTGTACTTCTAATCCGGACGACTTTACACTGGTTAACCAACATGAACTCGACGAGTTATGGGAATTAGCTTCGCATAAATGCACTGCAGTGGGTCATTTCAATACAGAATCTCCTATTCAGCTAAAATGCTTTTAGTTTGAGCCAGGCGTCATCACAATTCGATACAAAAACGAGGACAAAAATTTCGATACATACACTCGGCCCCTTTGGGACTGGGCATTAAGTCTAATCCAAGATCCTCGACTTGCTCCTTGTTTTGTTTGGGACGCCGAAAAGGCCTACAAATTTAATGGCGAAAAATATGTTCGATTTTATCATGAACCTTGGACTGCAGATGCGTTCTGGGCGGCACAGGTGCGTGTGGCTCTCCTTCATAATAATCGGCGGGTATCTGAGAGCATTCTAGTCGGCATTGCCCGATAGTCCAGATGCAAAACCTCTACTCTATTTTGTATATGCCGACAAGTCAAAGCTATCTTCTTTTGGGACTCAGAAAGGGTACGCTGTGGTTTCCAGAGTGGGAAATATTCCGGTCCCGATTAGAAACAGTACCTGTTTTGGTGGTGGCCAGGTCGTGGGACATCAGCCTGTAGTATGTTCAATATTTATTTTTTGCTGCAATTGCTACACTGATGATTTCAGGTACAAGATGATCCACAGGAGAACGGCAAGCCGGCATTCGCTAACTTCAAGAACATTGTATGGCATGCCGCTATGTATAAATTATTGGAATCTCTGGTACTTCCTTCGAAGGTGGGGAATTGGACGTCTTGCGGGGACGGAATTCCCGCTACCGTTAGGTAAGGGTTTCTATAGGGCGCCTGATTTTGCGTTTTTGCAGTAAATCACATTTTCGTCAGCAGATTTTGCGTAATGGCGTTTCCACATCCCCGAATGGTCTTCGGCAGTTCTTCGGCATGACCACGCCTACGGCATGGCGACGTGGCAGAGTCGTGGCAGGACGTGGCAATTATTCTCGATCTTTCCTGCTCTTCTCCGTCACTTTTGACTCTCTGCTCTCGCAACGCCCACTACTCGATGGCTCCCTCGGTGACATTCTGCAACATCCCGCTCTCCACTTCTGTCGATAATGTTTCTGCGACATCCCTGGTCTCTCTCGACTGGATCATGACTACCGGCATTCCCGCTCCTCGATCCGTCGCCTCTGGTATCCTGACACTTCCCTGCGGCAACACTATGTGTTCAATGCACACGAAGCTCTATGTTACCCCCGATCTCCCTTACGATCTCGTTCTGGGCCGTGACTGGCTGTTCTTTTGTCGGGAAACTCTACCCCACACATCCTTTGATCTTTCCTCCGGCACCGTTAGTCCTGGACATCGCCTCGCATGTCCTC
This sequence comes from Mycena epipterygia, assembly GCA_029281465.1. NCBI lineage: Eukaryota > Fungi > Basidiomycota > Agaricomycetes > Agaricales > Mycenaceae > Mycena > Mycena epipterygia. The sequence continues at coordinate 686,930 of JARJCQ010000053.1, read as the reverse complement.
CTGATCTATCTGGTCATCCAGCCTCTCACTCAAATCCCATGGATGTCGACACTCAATGCTCTATGAATATGTCATCGCAACGTAAGTCTATTCCTTCCTTTTTGGGGTTCTCCTCAAAACTCATATTTCTACCAGCTTTGGGACGTAATTGCGTATGCGATGAGCCCTTGGTTTGTCGCTGCCCATCTACGTCCGGTTCGCAACCATCAGACACATTGACGAATCCCTTGACTTCCTTGACGTCGTTGACTCTTCTGCGAGATATATTACTTGGACATCATATTACACGAACCCGTATCTCTGTTTTCCATGCAGATTTGTCTACAATACAATGATCTCTTGATTTACATGCTGTCCCTCATGCCGGTATGACTTTGGTGCAATGTCGACGTGCTCTCCTCCATCATATCGCCACGGGTGCCTGCGCTGACTTCGTTGTTGATGCTACATCCTCTCCACGACCAGATCGTTCCGCATGTCGAGCACTATCTCAAGATTTCAAGTGCTGTAGATATGTCCAAAGCTGTGTTGGATATCGTTCTTGAGTGTGATCAGAAGCAAATGCCCACAGAGAGTTTGTCACACTTGGCTGCCGCTCTGAATATATCGGTATCTGGAGTCCGCACAATTCGTTTTAAACTACGTGCTGCTATCCGGAAGCACATGGATACTATTAATGCTGCCAATATGCGCATAAGTTCCTCAGCTTCAATTGCGGACTTTTTCAACTCCTTCGAAAGCCATCGTAAACCTGTTCTTCTATCTATTGCAGCATTACATCGTATCCAAATTCCGGATAAATCCACGATAGAATCACTGCGTGCCGCAATTACACAGCACATATTATCCGGAAATTGCACTCAGTTCTCCGAATCCCATACTCAAATCACTCTTTCCAGTGGCTTGAGATTTCCGGCCTGCGCAGACGTTTGTGATGAATGGGAACATAACAGTCTTGATTCTGATCTGCAAGTACACATTCTGACGGCCATCTATGGAAGCAACATCACTCCCAACTCGTTACGCAGAGTCTTATTAAATTTGGAAATTGAACATGAAGGTGCGAATAGTATCGGACAGCTCCGTAGAAGACTCAAGGTGTACATCACTGACCTGTGTCGAGGGAAGAAAGCCGAACAGTCTCAAGACTGTCTTGCCCGTGCGAAATACGATGAACAAGTTGAAGCCATTCGACGACTTTGGCCCCAACTGGTACCGCAATCAGTGAAGAACAATTGTGTTCGTAAATTTCGAAACCGGACCAGCTCTGAAGCCCTGTCTACTTTTACTTGTGCCTCTTGCGCTGAATCTGTGTCGCTCCGTTCTCATTGTTCCGTAGTTGTCGGCGACCCCAATTTTGATCTCAGTGTTCTTAAGCGGCCGGACTTGAAATCAAATGAGGCCAACCTGCTCGACCAATACAAGTGGCTCCACCAGGACTGTGTTCCACCTCCGAATTGCGTCTCCAAACATTTTTCTCATACTTATCATTAACCCATTACTATTTTTACACTGTCGAACTACGTTACAAATCAAGTTTAATACAAATTTTGTTTTGCTTTTTTATTTCAGGTAGCGGGCCGTGCCGCTCGTCGGCGCTACATGCTTTATTACTCGGTGGCTTTGGCCAGGAATTTTGATTTTAGCCGCGGATTATGAGGAGGCGTACGCTATTGTTTCAGGAACCATGGCTCAGCTCAATTAACAACATACTTTCTTAGATGTGTAATGACGCTGATTCGGGGCTTACAGGCGCTGTATCCGTGCCCAATCTGCTTTGTCCCATGGAATGAACAGTCCGACCTTTCCACGGAACACCCGCTACGTACCGGCGCGGAATCTCAACATATTCTCAGGGATGCAAGAGCAAAAAGGACCGTCGCAGAGGAGGAGGGAGGCGCGTAGCGCCGACCGAGCGAGCGCCGACGACGACGACAAAGATGCTGGATTTACAGAGGAGCGGGAGCCACTACGTTAGGTACGACGTTTCGTCTGTAAAGACTCATCAGGCGGCGTATTTCCCTATATTTACCACGGCGGTGTTTGGCAGCGAGTTTAACGCCAAATAAACGGGCCGGGACGGGGTCACGGAATCCGTGTAGGGACTCGACGTGCTACCTCCGCCTCGCTTCAACTTCCCAGGTAGGGCTAAATCTATTCAGGTTCCAGCATGAACACCGAGCTGATTTAAATTGCGATACTAGGGTATTGTACTCGACAAAATACCATCAGTTACAAGACGCGCTCCTCGGTTGCCCGGTCAAGGGCAGGAGAGAGAGGAACCTCGGGACCCGGTCAAGGGCCATAAAGAGAGGTACGCATTCAGGTATTCTGACTTGTATCATCCAGAGGCCGTGAGGCCGTCGACAGAATTAACAGGTAAAGTCTTTCGAATAAAGGTTGAAGGCTGCACTAATTCAAAACTCTGGTTTATTTTCGAAATCTGAGGGAGCGCGGCGCCGTGGGTCGGGACCCGGAATCTCGGTCACATATTCTCAGGGATGCAAGAGCAAAAAGGACCGTCGCAGAACGAGAAAAAATCCTCCAGGACCACGGATTGCGCAATGTTGACGTATGTTACTGTTTTTTTTGACTGTGTTCAAATAATCCAATGCTTGCTAGAACGTATTCTGGAAAATAAATGGCTCAGACCCCCACGAGGCGATCTCTTACGACCCACTGCATGCAGACGATGGGGGTTTCTGGGGCGACCATCTCTTTGGTCAGCTCAAGGCACGTGTTGAAGAGTTGGGCCGGCCCGCTATTGTCAAGATAGATGCACAGTATGTTATAATCCAGCTGCTCATTCTTCCCTTACTAACTATTCCAAGGATGGCGGCCTTTCCACGTTGGAGAAACTTAAATCACTTTGAAACAGTGATGCACACATCATTCAATGACGGCTCAAAACACGAAGATATTGCCAAGATGATGCTTTTCGTGGTACACAATGTGCTTGTCGACGAAGCTGGTATCTTGCTACTGCAGGCCATCCGAAGTTATCTTGAGTTTCGCACTTCTTTTGCTGCTGAAGTTCACACCTCGGAAACCATTGCTGAGGGGTCGCGTGAAGTTGATACTCTCAACTCTGTGATGAAGGTTGGCTTTAATCAAGAATCAGATTGATACTAACCTGTGTTGCTTCAGAAATACATCGCCGCTTGTGAGGGAACAGACCACGGTGAAAAAAAATGGAACTTCCCAAAATTCCACGCTCGCCGTCACGCTTTCGACGATATCAAAAAGAAGGGAGCGAGCCGAAACTTTGGAACGAAGACAAGTGAATCCATGCATGGGGCAATTCGCAACACGTACCACAGGTTGACAAATTTCAAAGACGTGACTCCGCAGGCAAGCATTCTGTTCTAAAATCTCCCGGCGGTCGGACTCATGAAGGCCCCATACAGCTAGTCAAACATGATCACCGTCGCACAGTTGCAACATTTATTCGGGAGCAGATTGATGCACTCAATGAAGACCCAGATGATCTCGGAGAGAGCCCGAGTGATCTGGAAACATCAGCATTGTCTAACGTCGACATTGGGTCAAAACTCAAGCCAGTGTCGTTTTCGGCGTTAGAACAAGAGATGTCCGAGGATCTCGCCTTCGCACGATTCCGCGTGAAATTTGGGGATTTCATCTCTGATTTCCTACCAGCTTTTGGTTACACCTTACCAAATGGAAGGCGGTTGAGATTTGACAATACAGACATGGTATGTGTTTTCTTCCTCAGCTGTGTTGGCTCCTCAGTGACGCTTCGCTTGCTAGATTGTGCCTTTTCAATTCCTCAAGGTTCATTACGAGTCCATGAGCGCTTGGACCTCCACAGCGGACTATCTAAGATGCAACCCCAAGTTCCATGGGCACCCACGTTACGATTGTGTCCTAGTCAAAACTGCGCAACAGCCCATTTTCGCGCGACTTGTCTACCTGTTTTCCTGTACAGTGGAAAAAAAGTCACATCCATTCGCACTCGTCCAGCCATTGGATCCTCCCGGTGGTAATCTGAGAAGGAAGGACAATTTATTGCGCTTTCATAGGGTCCACGCCAAACCCAGGAAAAGTTCGGAATTTATTTCCGTACATTCCATCATTCGCGGAGCAGTCCTGGTGCCAGACTTCGACAAACCTGGCGAGTTCATCGTGTTCGACGTTTTAGACACTGATATGTCGCGTAGATTAAAGAGCTTGTACCCCCGGCATCATGAAGTGTAACAATAATTGAATTTATTACTTCCTTCTACAGGTGTGAGACTAGCCCAATGTGCACGACACGAAAATTTGAAGTTCTTCCTAAGTACGACGACAACACGAGCACAGAGAGGTACAAGTCACCGCTTAACTGCAGCAGTCGTCAGGACCGAGTAGCAGACACAGTCAAATAAAACATACCTCTTTTGCTTGCAAGCACGGGCACCTGTACGACCAAATTTCTTGGGCCCCATCCGTCTAGGATTAGCGATCAAGAGGGTCCTGTCCTAGTCGAAGAGGGCTTTCTTGAGGTTCATGGTGTGTGCGGCGTCAATGTATTTGGCATGGTATGCGACGAGGGCCTTGGCGATGGCCTGGAGGATAACGTACACCTGGAACGTGGGCCCTCCACCATTGACCCGGCCATGGATGTCTTCACCGACGACGAGAATAGGCTCGTAGACTTTGAGACGCAGAATCTCGGGCTGGACGAGGTTTATGGGGAGCCATGACGACGGCGAGAGGGGATATGATTGTGTTGTAGCAAGCAGAGCACAGCTTGTTTGGGTCGTGTTGATGCGGCACAATTTTCAAGCACCAGTGGCAAAGCCAAAGGCTGTGTAGCGAAACCATCCGCGGATGGTTCGCGGTGTGACCAAGTCCCGTGAGAGTGACGAACGCGACAAGATTTACCCCCCGGTGGGTGAAAATCATCGCGCTAATAAATTTCTGCTTATATATTTACGCACATGAGATGAGTAACTCTATATAATTACTAGAGAGTGCAGGGATCGATGTTTTTTGCCAGGAAATCCAGAGCTCTAGCGATCAATGAGTATGGTGCTCGGGTACGAGGATATCGACACTTACCTGCTTCACCACACGCTGCATGGAAGCGCATCGAGCGCACAAAAAACAACGCGCACCACACCTACTGCGCCACAGCTAGATTCAACGCCCCCAGCAATGACCTCCCACCCCAAATCCAGCGCATCCCAGAGCGGCGCGTCATACAGCCCCAGCGCGACCATGTCCTGCCACAGCTTCTTCACATGCCCGGCATGGCCCATGAGCGCCGTCAGGCCGCCACCGGAGGCGGCGTGGAGGTGGGCGGCGAGGGTGTGACGTGCGGTGCCGGAAAGGATCGCAGCGTGGGCTGCGTCCTGCGAGTGGGAGTGGGAGGGGGCGCTCGAGCGAGGCGAGGAAGGCGGGCGGCGAGGATGACGAACGCCTGCGGGAGGGGAGCGCCAGCGGGAGCACGGGCAGCGTCACGGAAGACGCGTGCGAGGAGTGGGCGGGGCGCGAGAGGCGCGGGAGGGCAGCGCAGTGGGCGGCGAGCACGACGGCGTGCACGGGGAGGATCGCGTGCGGGCCGCCGACGTCCTTGCCTGCGGGCGCGATAGCCAGCGCGTGCGTCGGATAGGAAGGCGGGCCGGCGGCGCGCGCAGGCGCACGGTGAGGTGCTGCGGGAGGTGGGAGCGCGGGAGGGTGGTGGACAGATGAGACGGGCGAAGGCGGCGATGCTGCGAGCATCTGTCGATGAATTCTGCGGGGACGGCGGCGAGGTCGGAAGAGAATCGCATTTAGCACGGATTTTGATGCCATATCATGCACGGCCTTCACACCAAATAAAGCAATATATTGACCTAGGTCAATAGACTATCTGATTTTGTAAGAATCTGCGCCCAAATAAAAAATTGTAGAAAGGACTTGTTTATATTTCATGCGAAAGTCAACCCGAAAGAGCTAGAATCAGGGGCTCTTTTCAAGGCAGATAATCCTTAAGTTTTCATACGTAGTGAAAGGACTGTTGAGACGGGAAATTTCAGCAACCATTTCCAAAGAGAAGAAAGATGTTATTTTACAAGTTATGAAAGTCGTGCTGAGAGTTTGCCATTCAGCAGCCATTTCCAGAGAAATGAAAGATGTTCTTTCATAAGTTATGAAAGTGCTGCTGGGAGTTCTTCTTTCAGCAGCCATTTCCGGAGAGACGAAAGGGCATCTTTCAATATAGCTGAAAGCGCTGCAGAAAGGATTTCTTTCGGCAGCCCTTTCATCTATATTTGAAACAAAGACTTTCGCAATTTTAGAAAGCGCCGCTGAAAGGAGATCTTTCAGCATAACCCCAGGGTGTACCCTGAGGTGCACCTCTGGGTGCACCTCCGGGTGTACCTTAGGGTTGTGTCGACCCTCATTTTTTGCAAAGGTATTTAAAAAATCATAATATATATTACCAAGACTACAGTATTTTGGTGTTCCTTTACACACCAAGTGTAAATGTGTGATTTTACCCACAACTGTGAAGAGTGTTCAAAATCTGAGTAGGTAGACCTTTTTTGTATCCTACTCTGGATGTTAGAGAATATTCTTGAGAATTTAGGTGCCCAGGGGTTAGTTATATGGGGTGTGTAAAGGAACAAAAGTCGGATTTGCCCAAATTTGATCGATTTTGATGGCACTTTTTGGCTTCATTCTGGGTCATTTCTTGTCACTCAAAGGAGCTAGAGTAGCTATATATGGTTGCTTAATAGTGGAAAAGATGTATTTGACCCAGATTTGGCTGGTGCGGCCAAATGCCAGGGTGTGTAAAGGACCGATAGTGTGTAAAGGAATGCCAAAATACTGTAATGCTAAATATCATACGATGTACGTACCGTACTATCTACTGAGGGCTCTCCGCGGTCGCGGTCGATCTTGAGGTAAAAGGCTTGAAGAGATTTTTTGAGGACGCCTCAGGTAGTCTTGACTAATATTGCGAGGACCATTGAGTGTTTGCGAGGACAATTGCATATTGAATAGTATTGAGTCTTAAGGCGGCTTGAGTGAAGAATCTTGAAAGCTTGAGGTCTGAGACGAACGAACGGCGCGTTGGCGCTTTGAGGAGATGAATCGTGGTGCCCGCGTTCTGATAAAAGATGGATCTTAGTGATGCAAAAAAAAACACCAATACGCCTTGAATACTGACATGCGACAATTGCTGAACCAGCATTGTATTACATCTTCGTCGACTGTCACATATGTATCTACAAGAGTTCGTTCTCGAGTTCCATCCTGTACAAAGTCAGAGGTCAAGTCAAAACTTGTCGACTGCCGTTACTCACCTTTCGATTTTCCTCTGGCCGGTGGCCTTCAACGCCGATACTACTTCGTCCTCCACCGCACTCCAACCCCCGGCCGCTTTCAGCGGATAGAACTCCCGGTGCCTCTTGCGGCACTTGACACCGGGGCAAGCGTAGATTATGGGGTACGCGCCCCTCGCTCGGAGTGCCAAATGCACGAGCCGCTCTGTGCAAACCATGTCAGAGTCCATGAATGAATATATAACACTTACCAGCTTTCATCCGTAAGCGCGCATGGTAGAAAACCCGCCAGACTGTGCAATACGTCGGATGGACGCATTTCTTGTATTGATTGCGCCGACGAGGAAGGAGTCGCGTATGCCCGACCTTGACCTCCATCTCGTCGTCGATTGCGGACTCGGGGAGGTTCCCGGCGCGCACCCGGCGTAGGATGTCGCGTTTGATGCGCCCGGTGAGGTATAGCCCCCCTCGGCCGTCGCGTTTGTACCTCGCGTACTTGATGGCGACTTCGCGCTGGATCGCGGGGTTCGGGATGCGGGAACTACTACTATGAGAACGTAATTACTATTATACTAAGTACTTACATCTCCGCTTGAGTAAGGCGGTGTCGTAGGGTGCTGGGGCGGACCATGTTTCGTCGTTTGGAACACCACTTGAGGTGACAAGCACCTGAAGTCGTGTGGTGGTGGTGGTGGTTAAGACGAAGGCGCGTTTGACTTTGCACCTGTGTGGCCGTCGATGGCGGGACGTTTTGGACACCACTTGTGGTGACGAGCACCAGAAGTCGTGTGGTGTGTGGTGGATAAGACGAAGGCGCGTTTGACTTTGCACCTGTGTGGCCGTCGATGGCGGGACGTTTTGGAAACCACTTGTGGTGACGAGCACCAGAAGTGGTGGTTGAAGACAGTGAAACGGAATTGGGGGCGGGCTCGATAATTGTCGCTTTGACCGACGGCGGCAATCATAAATCGAGCACCGCCACCTGATGGGGTCACTGCCCGTCATTTCTTGAAGTACTCGGTGGGTGTGCTGGGGATGCGGGCGGGGTGCGGGGTACGGTCGACGGGGAACAGCAGGGAAATGATTATCATTACGAATGAGTTGGCGGCTTACCACCGCGCGGTTTCTAATCAATAGATACTATATTATGAGCGAAACTGGAAATTCAAGGATTAGCTTGGTTTTTGCGTGGCGAGAGATTTAGGCGACTTACAAAAAGTTGAAGACATATGTTATATATCGCCCGCGAGGGCCATGGGCGGCTCTGATCAGATTTCAAAGATCTGGATCGCAAGATGGTCAAAATACGCCAAAGTCGGGTCATAAAAAAACCTACCTCGTACGAAATGTGGGAGCGCCGCAAACCCGCGGTGGAATGTTTGACCACCTTGGAGCTTGAATTGGGGACTTGGCGCCGCGAACTTTGAGAAAAATGTCGAAGGGTGTGACAAGGCGCGCGAAACTGAAATCTGGGCGTTAGCTTGGTTTTTGCGTGGCGAGAGATTTAGGCGACTTACCCAAAAGTTGAAGACATATGTTATATATCGCCCGCGAGGGCCTTGGGCGGCTCTGATCAGATTTCAAAGAACTGGATCGCAAGATGGTCAAAATACGCCAAAGTCGGGTCATAAAAAAAACCTACTTTGGGTAATATCTGGCGGCGCCGACCAAGGGCGCAGTAGAGGGGTTGCAATGGAGTGATACAGCAGAATTTGAAGGCTCCGAAGCGACTGAGAACCTCGCAGAGTGATTTACACTCGGGGAGGGTCAGAGGGTAAGAGCACAAATGTGGAAGAAGGTCGCCAGCGCCGACCAAGGGCACAGTAGAGAGGTTGCAGTAGAGTGATACAGCAGAATTTGAAGGCTCCGAAGCGACTGAGAACCTCGCAGAGTGATTTACACTCGGGGAGGGTCAGAGGGTAGGCGCACAAATGTGGAAGAAGGTCGCCAGCGCCGACCAGGGGCACAGTAGAGAGGTTGCAGCAGAGTGATACAGCAGAAATTGAAGGCTCAGAAGCGGCTGAGAACCTCGCAGAGTGATTTACACTCAGGGAGGGTCATCCGAGCCACTCGCAGTCGACGAGGGTCCGCCCGCGGGTCAAACGCAATGCTGGCCAGGCAACCTCGCCGACCAGCTGCGTCGTCGATTGCGTGTTCTTGGCGAGCTACACCGGCAACGAGCGATCTACGCTCGTTGACCTTGGTGGTCAGCGCCAAGTCAGATATCACAATTTGTCACAGCGTGATATAATTAAGTAAGTAATCTTGACTAAAAAAATTCTTAACATGTCGCTCGGGAGGCAGAAAAAATCTTCATTGCGTTTGCGACCATTGATTATACTACGAATAGTTCATACAATATTTACACGGAGAGCGCGACGACATAAGACAAAAGATCTAGACGGGCCCACTGGTTGGCACCAAACCGTGGTCCACGAAAGCCTGCACCATATCGGCGGCAACAATCTCGTAGCCATCCCAAACCTTCTTGACTTCCTTCTTGTACTTGAGATTGTTCTTCCACTTATATTGAGTTTGCGGAAGGAACACTTTGTTGGCGAAGTGGCCGAGCCGTTTTTGAAAGAAATCCTCTTCGCATTGCGGTGTCCACCACGCCCCATTGAGACTTCCTCGCGCCCACGCGCTTGGTTTGGGCCACCATGAGATGAGCGCTGTCTGCTCAGCATCGACTTGCTCTACATCTGCACGTTTGTAAGGAAGCACGCGTCCCGAACTATACCACGTACCTGTACCCTTCCCTGCGACATACTTCTTTTGGCCTGATACGACAAGTCAGTCAGCGTGAAACCAGTGAATGGACAATTTAGTTACCAGTCCCAACGTGATAAACGCCGCAGAGAAGATCGATTTCGTGGTCCGACAGCTTTTCGTGCCAATAGGCATGTCCCGACGATTCGTCCCATAAGCAGTCGCCGACTTCGTAGATGTCCTCGTTGAAACCACGGAAGAAGTTGTCGTCGGAGACTTCTGATCTTGCCAGCCGCGCTATCACCCCGCCGTATTGCAACGCAATGCGACCTCGAGGAGTATGGAGGAGGCGGAGATCGCGCTGAGTGGTGTACGCGTTGTAGTCGTGCTCGTCGAACTTGTATTGGTCGGGGCGAAAACCGAGGCCAGAACTAGTGTCTGCCTTGAAGCCCTTGGGACGCATTTGCGACGGGGCTGGCGTCTCGCACGCGGGCATGATCTCGGCGCTGACATACGTATGCCAGAAGGGAAGACCTCGAGCAAGAAAGTGTTGTACGACGTCCTTGATCTTCGGGCCCCAGTGTTGACGGAGGAGCTCTACAAGATCTGTCGCACGCGGGACCAACAGAGCCTCGCTTCCGATGCTACTGCCGATTTGGCGGACCACATAGTAGTCGGCCACCTGTGACGGGTTGCGCATGCTCTTGAGATGCTCTCGCCGAATTTCAAAAAAGGGGACACGAGAACCTCGGGAAATGTGGTTAGCCTGATGATAGTCCAGGAGGACTTTGTCGATACTGGTGAGGCCGCGCGCCTCACAGCACTGTCCGAAGAAGATCCCCAGTACCTTGGACAGGCCCTTCTGTGAGGCCATTTGCCCGCCGATATCAGACATTCCGACGATTTTGGCTAGGAGCTCCTCCTGTATACATGCCTTAGGCGGATCCCGAGCAGCAAAACGTTCGAGATCTGGCGGCTTCACAAACCCAAATCGCATCTCCAGTGTCTCCAAGAGACTTCCAGCGCAGGGCTCGTACTCGGGTGGAGCCGTTCTCGGAGGAGCCAGACCGTACCTGAGGTGCAGCGAGTTCACGCAGTTCGCCGACGCTGCGGTGAGGTCGCGCTTCGGTAGCTCGGATTCTCTGAAATCTGGCCCCAGGTCTTCATCCTCAGGCACGTCAGCTTCAAACAGACCCATCTCAACGGGAGGGCCCTCCGTTCGCACGACTTCCATGTCGACATCGTCCCGAGGCAATTGTAATGCCATGTCGATGTTTTGGGAGAAGGTCGGATGATCGCCCGTGTCGTCGTCCTCGTCCTCGTCCTCGTCCTCGTCACGGGAGGCTTTGTAAGTTTCCCCAAACGCTGGGTCGTTATCCTCGAAGAGCGGGCAAAGATCCCATTCATTGTGAATTGGATCGTACCGACGCTGTGGAGCTGGGTAATCAGACCAGAGATCTTCGTGCTCCCTTCGAGTTTGGAGATAGCGTATCCAGTGCCCATCCTGGTTTTCCCAGAGAAAAACGGCGGCTTTTGTCGGAACTGCACCGCGTTTCGCGTGTTCTGCGCGCTGCGTGCGTCGCTGGCGCTCAACGTGGTCCTCTGTCGCCATCGTCTTCAGATTTTGCTCTCTTCGTCGAATGAAGAAGGCTTGGATGGTCTCGTTTTCCTTCTGTCGGCTGTTTCGCGGAATGGGGGGGAAGGGAGCAAGCGCAAGAACCCGTGTGAAGGAGTCTCGATGCTGAGTTGACGATTCTTCGTCTGTAGGATCGGGAGGGTAGGCGGGAGCAGGCGGACTGTAGGGGTCTCGGTGCCATACACCCGACATGGTGTCGATAGTCCATCGGCTGAATACCACCTTCTGCCCGCGTGGTGAGGCGAGATATTGGAGCTCTGCGGCATCGGGCACAAGATCCTTGAATGCGTCGGGGACATCAAAAGAACTGATTTGTCTCGGGAGTGTCCCCCAGGAGATATAGATGGGAATGGGGAAGTTTGAGTGCATGATCGACGAAAGCAACCACTCGAGTTCGTCACGGCCTCTACGCTCGCCAAAAGGAACATCTTCGCGAACTGGAATACGATATAGACCGCCCACACGTGCCTCGCCCCAATGGCCAACCACTGATTTCTCCAGATAGTTGAGAAACGTCGGATGGATTTGCAGGTTCGAACAGACCCGATTACGCCAATCAGGATCTAAACCTCGCTCCCGCTCATCGCACTCCCACGACTGCATGCACCAGAGCCCCATCGACACGTAGCCGAGAAGAGGCAGAAAGTAGTCGATGGAGCGCCATACAGCGGAGCGGGCTGCTCCCTCGTTCGGGAAGTGGCGCAAAAACTTGAAGCGGGAGGGGAAGAACCACGGGTTTACGTGCGGTTGGAACATTCGTTGGGGGGCCAACCCAAGCATCTCCCTCGCCACAGCACGTAGGCAAGACTCCAAATTCATCCATTGATCGCCGACGTCCGGATGAAGAATAAAACCGTTGTCGCCATCCTTGATAATTGGTAGCTTGTGACGAGGACGGTCGAAGACTTTGAACAGCTCGTCGCGCCAAGCGTAATGCGTAGGAATGAAGATGAGGTACGGGTATGTCAAAGATATATATCGCGGTTCGCGAAATAAGGGATTTTTCGTGTTTGAATCGATGGCGGGAGCTTCCTCGGGCCTGGGAGTCTTGCGTAACATGACGGGAGAGCCGCTGTGCACAGTGTACAGCTGGTTCTCGTGGGAGTAATGCCCGTCAAGAGGCCCATTTAGCTGAAACAATTATTGGGTGAGTGTGGAAGTTTCGGATGAGCCACAGATTTACATACCAAAACATCCGAGACAGTGGCTGAGGCGGACATCTGGGAACCGCTTGGTAGATTGAGCAGGAGAGTGAGAGCGAGGCAAGTACGAATTGCAGGTGGATTTACCACCGGGAATAACGCAAGGTCGCAGAGAGCGATAAGTCACTCGTGAATGGTGCTTCGTGAACGGAGAACACGATTGCTGAGGATATACCTCTTGGAACCGTGTGGTGGTGAGGAGAGGGTTTGATACTGAGTCTGTGTTTGGCGTAGCAGGAGAGTGAGAGCGAGGCAAGTACGAATTGCAGGTGGATTTACCACCGGGAATAACGCAAGGTCGCAGAGAGCGATAAGTCACTCGTGAATCACCAGGTGCTTCGTGAACGGAGAACACGATTGCTGAGGATATACCTCTTGGAACCGTGTGGTGGTGAGGAGAGGGTTTGATACTGAGTTTGTGTTTGGCGTAGCAGGGGAATGAGAGCGACGCAAGTACGAATTGCAGGTGGATTTACCACCGGGAATAACGCAAGGTCGCAGAGAGCGATAAATCACTCGTGAATGTGCTTCGTGAACGGAGAACACGATTGCTGAGGATATACCTCTTGGAACCGTGTGGTGGTGAGGAGAGGGTTTGATATGTTTGGCGGCGGCAGGGTCACGGGTCATGGTTGCGTAAGCTGTGACTCTATGACCCGGACTTGGTGTCTTCCGACCACCATGTGTTTCTTGGGCGCTGGTCGCCCAACAAACGCACAAACTTCTGGCGGCCGTTTCTTGGGTGCACGTCACTCAACAAATGTCTCGCTGAAGGTACATCCAAGGGCGTTTCTTGAGTGCGAGTCACTCAACAAATGGTCTGGCTACTGCTGGTGGGCGTTTCTTGGTGCCAGTCATCCAACAAATGCGCGTTCTCGTTGCTGAGCTGACGCAAGAACTCAGTCCCTCTGGTACGTTGTATTGAACGCGACGTGTATTTGAAGTTCAATAGCGAATTACACGTAGAATCTCAAAACGCTCTAATCTTTACCCGGAATCTTCAACAATTACGCACCCTACTCTAATACCGCAATCTCCATCAGGGTGACCTCCTTCTCCGAAATCTCCAATTGTTCCTCGATATCCGGAATAAACGTCTTCTGCTCCTCAAGCCAGGCCGTGTTGTACAAGGCGCGGGGAAGTCTCAGAGGAGGGTCAGTCTTCGACTGCGTTTCGCCACGGATCCGGAAACGCTTTGGGCTTGTCTTCGTTTTGACTTTGTCCGACGTACTGTCAATCAGCTCGAGGTAGTCGATGACCTTTGGCAGGCGCCACGGGCATATCTTGATCTTGTGCGCCGTGGATACCATCCGTGTGTCTCCGCACTGTACCTCCACAGGCTCGTCCTCCTCAGACGACATCCCCCCCATGTCCAACGCATCGAGAACATCATCTTTTAACCATTTCCAAGCCGCCGCCGCAGGCTGGTCGTCGCGTGCCAAGGAAACCTTGACCATCCTCTCTGTCGTCTCGCTGCGCACCGAGAGTTTCTGCCAAGGTGTTAGCCCGCTGACACTGCGAGGACATTCCGGACCGCCACTTACATGACTCTTGCGCGAGCTCCCGATGTTTCTCTCCCGACGTTCCACTTCATACTGTTCTGCACGCTCACGCGCTTCGCCAAGCGATTCTCCTGCGCGCGGCTGGTGGCGAGCCCACTCGGACCTCCCTTCTTTGAGGCAGTTGGCGAACAGTGCTTGAAGATATTCTTCTGAGACCTCGGGGACGTCGTAGTGGCCGGGATCTTGTGCTCGCTTTTCAAGCAACTGATTTATGGCTTTCTGGATAATACTTTTGTTCCACAGAGAAGTCGCATAACCCGTCCCGAAATAGAGCTGGTACGAGTTCGCGTCGGGCTCCGTTTCGCCAGCCTCGCAGCGTTTTGCCTGATCTTCGCTCACCGCCTGGTAATCTGAAAAGTCTTTTGTACGGTTGCGTCCCGTATTGATGCGCCAGGCTTCTCGAACGATTTTCTGGCGTGAAATTCAGGCTTTTTACTGCAGAAATAATTGAAGTGGACCAACCTTCCATCGTAGATCATCTTTTCCGTCCAACTGATTTTGTTGCGTCTTTCGGGCCTGGATTAAAGATCCCATCGCCCCCGCAGCCATGATCCGTTTCTTGCGGGCCCTTTTGGGTTGTCCCGTCATTTCACGAAGCATTCCTTCCAGCTTCTTTTTTACCCGGGGGTCGTCCAAGTCTAGCAGCAAGCTCTGTTGGGGGTCCGGGTCGGGAACCGCCGACGGTTCCCGTGCCGCCGACCCTTCTGGCGGTGTCGGCGCCGTCATTGAGACGTTCGGGAGGCGCCCATGTCCTCGACGTATGATCGTCTCGACTCGGCGCTCTTCTCGCGTCGCCTGTGCGACATATTGGGGTGTCCGAGCCGGTGGTGCGTCTGGAAAGCGACCTTCCACTGTATCGTTATTCTGCGGACCCTGGGTTCCCTGCCTCTGGGAGCTGAAGCGAGCATGGAAAGCAGCCATGTTCGTTTCGTGGTCTGCCTGGTACATCGGTAAATACCAGCTTCGATCAAAGAAGTGGGATTCTACCTGTCTTTTCTCCTGCTCGCGCCGATTATTTTCTTCCTACAAAACAATTAACATCGTGCTGTCAGCAACATTACGAGACCGTCACTCACTATGGCCGCTAGCTCGCGCCGATTGTTGTCTTCCTAAAAAAGGAGTTAACGTCATACTCTCAGCAACGGGATGGGACTATCACTCACAATCTCCGCCAGCCGTCGGTTATATTCCTGTTCGCGCTCAGTCTATAAAAATATTTAATTATCTACGATTGACGACGAGCACCCACTTACAAGCTCAACTCCCATTCGCTGTCTCAGCTCATCAAAATTCTGGTTCCGGTGCTGCTCGATCTGTTCCTTGAATTGTTCCTTCATCGCAGCCAAATTCTGGTTCTGCTGCTGCTCGAACTTCTCCTTGAACTCTCGGTCGCGCTGCGCTGTGAAGTATTCCCACTTCCTGTCCAGTTCATGTTGCATTTCTTGTTTAGATGCGTCCCACGCTTGGTCCTGAAGAAAGGTCAGTCGGTGAGTGGTAGAACGCACAAAGATGCATACCCTGAGCGCCAGTTGGAGCGCCATATCATCCTTCTCCTCCTGCGCTTTAGCTAATCTGGCTTCTAGTTCTTGCTTCTCGCGGGCTAATCTTGCCTTGTCGCGTTTGGCTTTCTGCGACACGGCCGAGGCGTATGCACGTGCCTGTGGTAATGTCAGATCATGGGCGAATGTAAAAGTAAACCGACCCACGTCTGTAGCCTCCGCCCTCGCAGGGGTTGATATGGCGACTCTTTTAGCCTGGGCATCGTCAGATTATATTTTAGCTCATGAGCTTAAAGGCGAACCTCGTTGATGCGCTGGGGTCTTTCCTCGGTGGCTGAGTCCTCGGTTGGCGAGTTGGCGTCTTTCCTCGGTGGCCCAGACGTTATCCGTGATGGCGGGGTCCGTGACGGCGGGGTCCGTGACGGTGGGGTCCGTGATGGCGGGGTCCGTGATGGCGGGGTAGGTGACGGCGGTGTGTACAGGATCCTCCATGTTGATGTCCTCCCCGCCGCCATGCATGACCGGGTTGGGTTCCATGTCGTATGGCGTCCCCCAGACGTCGGTGCCCGTGAAGTGGGAGCTGCCTCCTGGCATGTCGGCCATTGTCAGAGTGTCGGGACTGGGCGCGGAGAATGGATTGGAAATTCGTACGAGGTGATCTACACCTCGGACAAATGGTAGGGGCACGCAAAAACGAGAAATCAGCGACGCGAGGTGCAGCTTATATATCCCTCGCCGCGTCACACGCCCTGTTCTTTGTGTTCACCTTGAAAGAAAGAAAACAAAGGATGCCTCGTGCAATGACGGAATAACCGGGAGAGGGTCAGGGTCGGAGGGTGCCTCGTGCAAAGACCAGAATAATGGGAAAAGCGTCCGGCGCCTCATGGAATGAACGGGAAAAAGGTCCCTTTGAGAGTCCGGCGTCTCGAGATAAAGGTCAAAGGGACTTCTATGATCGAAGTAAAGGTGAAAGGGACTTCTATGATCGCACACCAATCATCTTTGTTCTATCGGTTGCAGTGTATTTCTTTTTGTACTCTCACAGAAAATCGAGCTGTTTATCGTTGCGTACAGAATCGAGCTCGTGAATACAATGAATTAAGAGTGAGATAACGACAGAAAACGCGTATGGTAGACATGGTAAGACATCTACGAGCACGGAAAAGAAAGAAAGAAACACGGTATGGTAGAATGACGCGACATTTAGGCCGAACCGGGAAACGCGCGCCCTCGCTTGACGATGAGCTCTTTGGGCAGTCGGGTGCGGCTTACACTTTGAAACCTGCTCATGCGCTCGAGCGCGCTGTGGATTGAAAATCAGGGCTGAGAAGGAACACCAAAAACTAAGACGTACGCGTGAAAGACATAGTCTGCGACCCGCGAATCTGTTGAGCGCATGTTGACAACGGATTTGCCGTCCCGCGCCGCCACGCGCATGATCACCACGTCGCCCGCAACGATGTTGGAGCATGCGTTGGGCTGCAAGGCCTTTCCGCGTTTCATGAATATACGAAAGCGCGACACTTTCTTGCCATGTTGGAGCTGTACTGTGAAGTCGTGGATCCATGCCTGAAGGGCAGCGTCGGAGAAGTTGGATTCAACGAGAGGGTATTGTGACCCGTCGGGGTTGGTGCGCTCGATGTTGGTGGGAGTGGAGGCGAAGCGTGGAGCGTGATGTGAGGTGGAATAGTGGCGGGAGCGAAGCACTCTCAAAAAGGACTGAAAAGGTGTCAGCACCACGAAAGACGCGATAAGGAAGGGTTTTGACCATGTGGGCCGCGACTGGCTGGCGGTTGTTGACCATGGTGTCTGAGAATGGTGGAGAGGGAACGCGAATGGTCGGAGAGGAAGTGAGGGAGGGGGCAACGCGAACGATCGAGCGGAGGGAAGGAAAGGGAGAGGAAACGCAGATGGGGGCGGGGGTGGGCAGGGGTAAGGGTTCTTGAGGGATCGGCGGGTTTTAAGAGAAGTCTTTCTTTGTTGACCTTCTTTGTTCCTGGAAAAAAGGGAACAGCGTTGACCTGCGACCTGCGACCTCCGACGATTGGATGGCGTTGCTCACAAAGTGATTTACACTTGGTGGACATCGAAGCAGTGCTTCCTGGTCATCGACGCCGACCCAGCGATTTACACCGGGTCGACGTCGAGGTCGGGAAGAACCCTTGATAAGCCATCGCGGGTCGTATTTGGTGTTCACCGCCACAGCTGTCAACGGGTCACCGCCACCTGTCAATGGAAGTTCACCGCCTCCTGTCAGCTCCCGGCTAGCACACGCTATTGGGATCGCGAAATCAATGGAACGTTGAACATGATATTAAATGTAGTAGTGTTGTAGTAGTAGTATCAACGAGTGTCAGGAAAAAAAAGACGGTAAAGACGGTCTCAGGGACGAGATGTAGTAAGGTATTAAAATAAAAGAATATTAGTAAAGACGGTGTCAGGTAATAAAATAAAAGAATATTAGCGGGAGGGTGTCGTGGCTTTACGCTTCTGGTCCACTCGTTTAGATCCACTGCGACGCGGGGCTACGCCTGTGATCGCGTTGATGACTTTCCGTGTCGACTTATCAACGGAGCGCGCGGCGGAATTGTGGAGTTTGCTCTGCAAACACACCGCCACGGGCCAGTGGAGTTCATACTCAGCAAGCCACTGGAAGGTTTTGGTCATCTAGAACCCAGTGAGTCAAGCGTATATAAGAATGGAGGGATCTGTACCTTTGCGTAGACCTTGTCGAGCTTGTCTTTGTCCTGGTGGCTGAGCGCCAATGACGGACGCAAGTACCGCGTACAGAGCGTATCAATGTGGCCCTAGGGAAAAAGATGAGGGCAGCATTAATTGGAATGTGAACCACTCGCACTCTGAACGCCAGATATTCCTTCGCCTGCTCTTCTGGGGCCAAGTCCGGATAAAGCTCTTCGAACAACGACTTGACAGTTTGGATGTTCGCGGCCGTAGGCCTTGAAATCTGATTCGAGTTCGGCTTCTTTGCCGTAAAAGAAGAGTCCGACCTATTGTCGTCGTCCTCGCTCTCCATTGGTGTCAGCGAACTGTCTCGGGTGTCGGGTGTCGGGTGCCGAGATGGGGCGGGAGATGCAGGTGCGCGACGTGGGGGGGCAGGGGTAGGTGCGCGACGTGGGGGGGCTGGGGTAGGTGCGCGACGTGGGGGGGCTGGGGTAGGTGCGCGACGAGGACCAGGAGGAGGAGTAGGCGTGCGACTGCTATCGATGTCGGTTAAAATGCGCGGGTATGCGAACTGCTCAGGGATAATGTTCGTTAGCAGTACCGGCAGCGTGACCGGGCACGGTGCAGAGACTAGCGGGCGGACGACATATTTCGTAGGAACGCTGGGGAACTGGGGCGCCATCGAGGCAGAGAAAATACCGAAAGCTGAGTATGTAAGGTGTATATGAGGGGCGTGAGAGGAGCCACTTGTGTTCTTTGTTCAGGCATCAAAGTCACTTTGTCCGGCTTTGCCCGAGGGGTCGCTTTGTCAATCAATGTGCGCATCAAGGTAGCCGGTCGCTTGGTTAACAAAGAGGGTTTGCCTTGTTAAATATCAGGCCTGCTCGAGCACGATCTCCCATCCAAAACCGACGTCTTTACTCTGCCCCAATGTCCGTTGCTCGTCTTCCCTATGTTCGGCACCGCGGTGTCAGAGCACACCCCGGTAGTGTCCTCAGCCTCGCAGTTACAGAAGACGGCACAATTCTCGCAAGCGGCGGTAAGCGTCTGTCACCAGCGAGGGGATACTCGCTCATCTTCGCTCAGGCTCACAAGGGACCCGACTTTGGAACGTTGCCGACATGTCGGGACTCCAGCGTCCCAGCGCCGCCGGTAATCGCGGCGCCACTCTGGTCGTGATCTGGGCGCGTCAAGCCGATGAGCCGCACGACGTTCTATATGCCGCTACACAAAACGGTTATTTCTTCTGCTGGCGTCAACAACATGGGGTAAGGATGCGTTGCTGTACAGTTCGTTCCTGCGTCATTGACTTTGTTGTCGAAGGTGTTTGAAGAGACCTTCGCCATACAGATGACCGACCCCGGCGAGATAACTGCTATGGCATTTGACTCGACCAACAATCGTCTTTGTCTATGCAGCCGCAATGACATAGTTCAGTCCTGGACGATTGCCAAAGACCCTCTGACCGGCAAGTGGACCCCCATCAACATCTTCAGCAGGAAATTCCCCCGGTTGGCGCCTCAAGCGATTACGTTTGCCGCCTTCGATAACAGTCAAGACCGCGATATTATCGTGCTTGGTTTTCATAACAGTGGACCTATGTAAGCCCGTCTTTGAGATTTGATGGATAGACATTGAATTCGACGGTCTAGCTACACGATCCGCAGTAAAACAGGAGAAACGGCCTCGGACTGGTCG
Source organism: Mycena epipterygia (assembly GCA_029281465.1). NCBI lineage: Eukaryota > Fungi > Basidiomycota > Agaricomycetes > Agaricales > Mycenaceae > Mycena > Mycena epipterygia. The sequence continues at coordinate 666,671 of JARJCQ010000053.1, read as the reverse complement.
GTAGGAGCGAAAATGTATGTGACCCTTGTAATCGAGTTTCGAAATGGAATTACTGACCCCCGCTGACTAGTGGAGACGCCGCCTTCAACTGGAGGGATGGTGTTTTTTGTCTCGACGACCCCGCATCTGGTCCGGCCCTCTTCCGTTTCTCGGATCAGATCAAGGCGAAAACGTACGAGGTCGACCGCAAGCGGAAGAATGGACGCCCAAGAAACGTCCGTTTCGGGGAGCACGGGTCAACCATCATTTGCGGGAGCGACCATGGATGCGTGTACGTTTTCGACACCCGCTCGGGCGAAAAGCTCGAGACTCTGAGTGTGGGATCGTCGGAGTGGGTTCAAGTCGTTGCGGTGGGTCTATTCTGGCTTTTAATACGACACGGCTGATTCGACTTCGTGTAGACCACCGAGAATGAGGGCACATCCGTCATCTTCGCAGCGCAGACGCGCGCCTTGGACTTCTCGGAGGAGATTTTCGTCTGGAAACGAGCTCGGGACATGAGCATCGGGTGGGAAAAGAGGTTTGTGGTCTTAAGGGCGCTGGTTGTTTTGGGATGCCTGGCGTTCTTGTACCAGAACTTGGCGTTCTTGTACCACGTATTGGAGGGGAAGATCAGGGTGTTGCGCCCGGCGAAAGATGTAATCTATCTATAACTTGAGAATACAAGTCGCGATCAGTTTCAATACAACGTACCAGAGGGACTGAATTCCTTCTTCAGCTCAGGAATGAACACGCCCATTTTTGGGGCGACTTGCACCTAAGAAACGACGGCCAGCAGTTGACGGGCAAGTGCCGTCGGCGAGTCATTTGTTGAGTGACTTGCACCCAAGAAACGCTAATTGATTGTGAGGGTGTACCGTCAGCGAGACATTTGTTGAGCGACGTGCGCCCAAGAAACGGCTGGGAGCAGAGGAAGTGTTTGTAGGGCGCCGTCGGCGAGTCATTTGTTGAGTGACTTGCACCCAAGAAACGCTCATTGACTGTGAGGATGTACCGCCAGCGACACATTTGTTGAGCGACGTGCACCCAAGAAACGGCTGCGAGCAGAGGAAGGTGTTTGTTGGGCGACCTGCGCCCAAGAAACAGGTCGAGTGTCGAAAGATGAAGTCTGGGGTCACAGGGTCACAGCTCACGAGACCATGACCCGTGACCCTGCCGGCGTCAAACAACGTCAAACTATAGATCTCCCTATACATCCCACTACGGTTCCTAGGGGTAAATCCCCCGGTAATCGTATACCTCCACCACGGTTCCTAGGGGTAAATCCCCTGATAATCGTGAGTAGCTGCGTGCTCGCCAAGCCCTGGATTCCCGGGTGTATATCCCTCGGCAATCGTTGCGGCAATCGTAAAGCTCTTGATCAAAGCAGCCATCGCGCGCCCGCATAGTCCTCGATTCCCGGTGGTAAACCCCCCGGCAATTCTGGTACTTTGCTTTTAAAACCTCGCGTCCACTCTTTGTCCAGGGTATACCATTGCCGCGTCTGCTGTTTCGCTAAGGAACGCAACAATCCTCTTTGTGTCCAGCCATTCCGGGCGATAAATCCTCAGTACTTTGCTTCTGCTCCTGGAGGAGGAGTTCACTGCCTCGAAAAACCTCGAGCCCTCTCGGCTCCACCACCGCTCGCTGTCCGTACCCTTCAAAGACCATTGTGCATCCCTTTGTCCAGCGTCTCCCTTGTTCGCGCCATGCCGAAGGGTCGTCTCACAGGCAGGGTCTGCAACTGCCCCCTGCGCAAGACCGGTCACAGAGTCGAAGACGAGGTTGCACATCGCCAGGAATTAAGCGCTTTTGTAAGCCCTTTTAGTTTGATTCGCAACTGCTAACTGACAAGTCAAAACATAAGATGAAGAACCAGAACTCAAATATGGTACAAATTTATATATCCTAACCTCGACTTGTACCTGACTCGCGTTTGCAGAGCACATTGGCTGAAAGCGTAGCGGGTCTTGCTATTTCAGAGGATCTTCCGGCTCAACCCGGTATCCCGGGTACCCCGCCCGTATTTCCTCCCCCAAATACATCGGAAGCTCCCGCTCCGCGCCTCTTTCTTGCTGAGGCAGAGAAGAGCGTGAGGGCATTACTTTCTGAGGCCCTGAATGATAGTGCGAAAAAGCCCACCCGGCAGGCACAGCTCACCCGGCAGGAGCAGTCTAACCAAGTCCTGGAATCCCTGTCTTCGAAAATCCAAAGCGCGATCTCCAGCCTTCAGAGCGCTAACTGCACGTCAGAGGAGCCAGACTCGCTATGGGAGAAGGTGGACCATGTGAAGCGCGAGCTTTCAATAGTCACCAACTCCTTGAAACCTCTCAAGGACACTCCGAAGAAAGCCAGCGTCGTGGATGAGATGCGCAAGCTCGAATACGAATTAAAGGAATTCACAGCCACGCTTCCAAATGACAAGCGACCTCTCTATTACGACTCAGGTAAGGCCGTCAACTGTTCTCCATTATTGTAAACGCTGACTTGTATTTAGCATACGCATTGGAAAATCCTATTCAACATCTCGATGTGATGGCACAGATCATGATTCTACTCGGACTGGTCTGCAACGTGATCCTCGGTCTCGCTATTGGCGATACAAACTTCATTTTCGGCACTGTTACGATCTTGATAAAGTTAGCCATGTCGGTGCATACAAAGCCGAACGTGGATGGCACCTACTCCTACGATGCGCTGCAGGAGGAGATTCTGAAGGACCTACCTTCTAGTCTCTATACCGCCATGAACCGCCTAAATTTGGATGGTAAAACTGTCTTGTATGCCGCGTGCCCATCGTGCCACCATATCCATGCCCCGACCCTCTCCCCATCCAAGATACCAACGTGGCCGGAGGAATGTGAAAATGAGATCGTCGGAGCTGATGGTCGATCCAAATGCTCGACAGCCTTGCTGGTGGCGAATAAAAGTCATCTGCGTCCCATCAGACCTTTCCTCTCTCATTCATTCCTCGACTACCTCGCCCGCCTGTTGTCTACTCCTGAGATTGAGCAGCAGATGGACAAAACTTGTGACGAGGCACTGTCCTGGAAGATGCAAGGCGGTGCTGAGTTTGTAGATAACGTGTTTCACGGCACACTTATACAAGGGTTCAAGAGACCCGACGGCAAATTCTTCATTGATCGAGGGGAAGATAAGAGAATGCGGCTCCTCTTCGGCTTCAGCTTGGACTTCTTCCCGCCCCATGGCAGTAGGAAGCGTTCAAGCTCTGCTTCGATCGGCGTTCTCTCCGTCTATTGTATGAATTTACCACTTTCAAGCCGCCAAACTCCTCCAAATGTATATGTCAGCATCATCACTGGACCCAAGGCACCCCACAAAGAGCATTTGAACCCGTATTTTCGACCTCTGGTCGATATCGGGGTCATTGGGTGGGAACGCGGAATCCACCTTTCGAAAACTGGGGCTAGTCCGGAATCTGGGCGGATAATGGATCTCGGCTTTGTCCTCTCTGTCAATGATCTGCCCGCATCCCGCGACGTCATAGGCGCGGCTCAGCATAACTCACACATCTTGTGCACCGTTTGCGAGTGTCGTGGACGCAAACACGCGTACAGGACTGACTGCGAGAACTGGACGTCCAGGGATGTGAATCATATGCGTGCCCAAGCTGAAGCTTGGCGGGATGCTGAGACCATTGCGGAGCGTGAAAAGATCTATGCGGCAGATGGACTCCGCTATTCTGAGCTGTGGAGGCTTCCGTACTGGGACCCACCTCGCATGGTCACCGGGGAACCCATGCACTGCATTTACGAAGGACTAATCGCGTTCCATTCGCGTCACGTCCTCCGGCTCAATTCTCACGATGCATCAAAGCCTCCAGAGCTTCCGCCCGCTTTCAGCTTCGATTTTCTCGAGTTCGACCGGGAGACCACGACAGCTCCAGTCAAATTTAGACCCAGCTGCGTGAAGGAGGAAAAACAGATCACGGCTATCCACCGTCTTCTGGTCCGTCCGTTTACCGACCTCGACAACAATGACAACGACGACAGCGACGAGGACGGCGACGGCGACGGCGATGGCCGTCACCATGGCCGCGGCGATGGCGACGATGTGGATGAATTCACCGAAGAACTTTTGCACAAGAGACTGCTGTCAAAAAATAAACACGCCCTTTTATTCGTCTGTTGGTCCCTCAACTTACGTGTAAGGCAATGGAGTGAACTTCCGTACGTAGACAGTATGGTGAGATCGGAGAAAAAGGATCTAGTAAGGCTTCTAGTGACCTGGGTAAGTCGGGTTTCTTGAATCATACAGCTTCTCGAGACTGACCTGGACGCTGCTAGCGTTTGGCCCAACCACTCAGGGACCCCAACTACGCTCCTCGGCCAAAGACGATCTCCACGGCGGACCTCCGCTTCGTTCAACACGTCATTGCAAATACCACCACTCCTACATGGGTGAATCATGTCCCCAAAAATTTCGGAGAGAAAGGGGCTGGTTCCATCAAGGCGGACGAGTGGCGCCTTTTAGGAACTATGTACTTGCCTATCGCTCTTGTCATTTTATGGGCCGAGCAAGCAGGGAAAAACGCATCTCACTTTAGCGAGCTCCTCCAACATAGCATGGCCTTGTTCCAAGCCACAACAATCGTTTCCCGTTACACAAGTTCGGCCTCACGGTCGACGGCGTACCGCAACTTCATCAAGCATTGGCTTGGAAACCTCCAAGACCTATTCCCTCATACGATCACTCCCAAGACCAGGACAAACCCTCACGTGGCGATGCACATATACGATTTCCTTGGGCTTTTTGGTCCAGCATTGTCCTGGTGGGCGTTCCCAGTTGAACGCCTTATCGGTGTATTAGGCAAGATTAACTCGAACGACCATCTTGGCGGTAAGTTTGCTCTCCTTCCGTTTGAATAACATGCTCAACAGAAGTCTTTTCCAAGGCGAACACGAAGCAACAATCCTCAAGACTTGGATCCGCGGTGCAAATCTTCGTCGGTGGATCACGCGCCCTAATTGTCCTGCCGTTCTACTTGAATTCCATCGCCTCTTTTCGCTTTACCTCGGCATCAATCTTGGAGATGTACAGGCGCCGGAGAAGTCCAGTATGAAGACGGCAGAATCTCGACCTGCGCATTATGATCACGACGGGGCGCACTACTCCAAGTCCACCACACATCTCGGGAATAGTCTCGTCACGTATGTCGAGCCAGTTTCGGGAAAAACCCATGTGGGGAGCATTGAAGAGATCGTGGTTGGCACGCAGAGAGTAGAGTTCAAAGTTCGACGCCAAGCCCCTCTTCCTCCAGGCAAGAACGATCCCTTCAAGAACTTCCCCCATTTTCCTGCGACAACGTACTCGTCGAAAATGTCGGACCACGTTGATTCTATTGCACCGGAATCTGTCATCGGCCACTGTGCGCGCTATGAATTCTCCGATGAGCGAGCAGTGCTTCTGAATCTCTCAAGGGTATGCTCGTCGCTTTTACTTTGAATCTAAGTAAATTGACCTCCTTTATGCCAGGGTTAAATGAAATGGGCGAGAGGGCTACGGCCGTGACGAGATGATGTATTAACCACCATGCGATACTGTATTATTGATACTAGACAACATGACTGATTTTTTTCTGCCTCCCGAGCGACATGTTAAGAATTTTTTTAGTCAAGATTACTTACTTAATTATATCACGCTGTGACAAATTGTGATATCTGACTTGGCGCTGACCACCAAGGTCAACGAGCGTAGATCGCTCGTTGCCGGTGTAGCTCGCCAAGAACACGCAATCGACGACGCAGCTGGTCGGCGAGGTTGCCTGGCCAGCATTGCGTTTGACCCGCGGGCGGACCCTCGTCGACTGCGAGTGGCTCGGATGACCCTCCCTGAGTGTAAATCACTCTGCGAGGTTCTCAGCCGCTTCTGAGCCTTCAATTTCTGCTGTATCACTCTGCTGCAACCTCTCTACTGTGCCCCTGGTCGGCGCTGGCGACCTTCTTCCACATTTGTGCGCCTACCCTCTGACCCTCCCCGAGTGTAAATCACTCTGCGAGGTTCTCAGTCGCTTCGGAGCCTTCAAATTCTGCTGTATCACTCTACTGCAACCTCTCTACTGTGCCCTTGGTCGGCGCTGGCGACCTTCTTCCACATTTGTGCTCTTACCCTCTGACCCTCCCCGAGTGTAAATCACTCTGCGAGGTTCTCAGTCGCTTCGGAGCCTTCAAATTCTGCTGTATCACTCCATTGCAACCCCTCTACTGCGCCCTTGGTCGGCGCCGCCAGATATTACCCAAAGTAGGTTTTTTTTATGACCCGACTTTGGCGTATTTTGACCATCTTGCGATCCAGTTCTTTGAAATCTGATCAGAGCCGCCCAAGGCCCTCGCGGGCGATATATAACATATGTCTTCAACTTTTGGGTAAGTCGCCTAAATCTCTCGCCACGCAAAAACCAAGCTAACGCCCAGATTTCAGTTTCGCGCGCCTTGTCACACCCTTCGACATTTTTCTCAAAGTTCGCGGCGCCAAGTCCCCAATTCAAGCTCCAAGGTGGTCAAACATTCCACCGCGGGTTTGCGGCGCTCCCACATTTCGTACGAGGTAGGTTTTTTTATGACCCGACTTTGGCGTATTTTGACCATCTTGCGATCCAGATCTTTGAAATCTGATCAGAGCCGCCCATGGCCCTCGCGGGCGATATATAACATATGTCTTCAACTTTTTGTAAGTCGCCTAAATCTCTCGCCACGCAAAAACCAAGCTAATCCTTGAATTTCCAGTTTCGCTCATAATATAGTATCTATTGATTAGAAACCGCGCGGTGGTAAGCCGCCAACTCATTCGTAATGATAATCATTTCCCTGCTGTTCCCCGTCGACCGTACCCCGCACCCCGCCCGCATCCCCAGCACACCCACCGAGTACTTCAAGAAATGACGGGCAGTGACCCCATCAGGTGGCGGTGCTCGATTTATGATTGCCGCCGTCGGTCAAAGCGACAATTATCGAGCCCGCCCCCAATTCCGTTTCACTGTCTTCAACCACCACTTCTGGTGCTCGTCACCACAAGTGGTTTCCAAAACGTCCCGCCATCGACGGCCACACAGGTGCAAAGTCAAACGCGCCTTCGTCTTATCCACCACACACCACACGACTTCTGGTGCTCGTCACCACAAGTGGTGTCCAAAACGTCCCGCCATCGACGGCCACACAGGTGCAAAGTCAAACGCGCCTTCGTCTTAACCACCACCACCACCACACGACTTCAGGTGCTTGTCACCTCAAGTGGTGTTCCAAACGACGAAACATGGTCCGCCCCAGCACCCTACGACACCGCCTTACTCAAGCGGAGATGTAAGTACTTAGTATAATAGTAATTACGTTCTCATAGTAGTAGTTCCCGCATCCCGAACCCCGCGATCCAGCGCGAAGTCGCCATCAAGTACGCGAGGTACAAACGCGACGGCCGAGGGGGGCTATACCTCACCGGGCGCATCAAACGCGACATCCTACGCCGGGTGCGCGCCGGGAACCTCCCCGAGTCCGCAATCGACGACGAGATGGAGGTCAAGGTCGGGCATACGCGACTCCTTCCTCGTCGGCGCAATCAATACAAGAAATGCGTCCATCCGACGTATTGCACAGTCTGGCGGGTTTTCTACCATGCGCGCTTACGGATGAAAGCTGGTAAGTGTTATATATTCATTCATGGACTCTGACATGGTTTGCACAGAGCGGCTCGTGCATTTGGCACTCCGAGCGAGGGGCGCGTACCCCATAATCTACGCTTGCCCCGGTGTCAAGTGCCGCAAGAGGCACCGGGAGTTCTATCCGCTGAAAGCGGCCGGGGGTTGGAGTGCGGTGGAGGACGAAGTAGTATCGGCGTTGAAGGCCACCGGCCAGAGGAAAATCGAAAGGTGAGTAACGGCAGTCGACAAGTTTTGACTTGACCTCTGACTTTGTACAGGATGGAACTCGAGAACGAACTCTTGTAGATACATATGTGACAGTCGACGAAGATGTAATACAATGCTGGTTCAGCAATTGTCGCATGTCAGTATTCAAGGCGTATTGGTGTTTTTTTTTGCATCACTAAGATCCATCTTTTATCAGAACGCGGGCACCACGATTCATCTCCTCAAAGCGCCAACGCGCCGTTCGTTCGTCTCAGACCTCAAGCTTTCAAGATTCTTCACTCAAGCCGCCTTAAGACTCAATACTATTCAATATGCAATTGTCCTCGCAAACACTCAATGGTCCTCGCAATATTAGTCAAGACTACCTGAGGCGTCCTCAAAAAATCTCTTCAAGCCTTTTACCTCAAGATCGACCGCGACCGCGGAGAGCCCTCAGTAGATAGTACGGTACGTACATCGTATGATATTTAGCATTAGTCTTGGTAATATATATTATGATTTTTTAAATACCTTTGCAAAAAATGAGGGTCGACACAACCCTAAGGTACACCCGGAGGTGCACCCAGAGGTGCACCTCAGGGTACACCCTGGGGTTATGCTGAAAGATCTCCTTTCAGCGGCGCTTTCTAAAATTGCGAAAGTCTTTGTTTCAAATATAGATGAAAGGGCTGCCGAAAGAAATCCTTTCTGCAGCGCTTTCAGCTATATTGAAAGATGCCCTTTCGTCTCTCCGGAAATGGCTGCTGAAAGAAGAACTCCCAGCAGCACTTTCATAACTTATGAAAGAACATCTTTCATTTCTCTGGAAATGGCTGCTGAATGGCAAACTCTCAGCACGACTTTCATAACTTGTAAAATAACATCTTTCTTCTCTTTGGAAATGGTTGCTGAAATTTCCCGTCTCAACAGTCCTTTCACTACGTATGAAAACTTAAGGATTATCTGCCTTGAAAAGAGCCCCTGATTCTAGCTCTTTCGGGTTGACTTTCGCATGAAATATAAACAAGTCCTTTCTACAATTTTTTATTTGGGCGCAGATTCTTACAAAATCAGATAGTCTATTGACCTAGGTCAATATATTGCTTTATTTGGTGTGCTTGGCCGGATAACTGCCGTATAAGGCCGCCCGGTGTCTTTTAAGGGCCTTATTATGTCATGATAAGGCGGCCGGCTTATAAGGCTATTTATATTTTTCCGACATATATCTGAGCCCGGAGACCGCAACCATCGTATTGAACAGAATCCACGCCGGAAGTCAATTTCGCATCGCAATTGATGTTGTGGAGACGCACCTGCGGTATTCACACTCGGGGGACAGGGAAGGCGGAGTTACCGATCGGCAAATTCACATCTATCAACGACAGGAAGATGAAAGTAAAAAAAAGCGAGCGAACAGAAGGACCCAGGCCGAGAGGCTCGAGCGAGGAAGCAAATGGGGACGCAGGCCAGAAGTAGGTGCAGGATCTCGATCTCCGGAAGGACGCAGCCCTGTGCGAGAAAAAGAGATTGAGCACCGTGCAAGGAAGAGATTGAACGGTCCAACAGGCTGTTCCAGGAAGATCCCAGCGTGCCGGAGAATAGCGGGCGAAATGTGAAGGTGAAGAGACAGTCATGAACAATACGGAATGAAGGGGCACGCGTGCAGGAGGGGCATAGGAAGACAGGAGAACAGCAGGAGGAACCGACAGAAAGAGTGAAAATACAGGAGAGGAAGCCCTGCAATGTGTGCGGCACGGGGCGTGTGCAAGAGGGAGAGGAGCTCCTGCGCTTGTGATCCCAAGAGCGAGCGAGCACGTCGGCCCTCAGGTAAGACAAGCTCGAGTGATACAGGGTGCGTCGCAGGATCACGGGGCGTGTGTGATTGTATCCCTGAAGGAGAATGCGAATATGTGGAAGCGAGGAGGATATTCATGCCTGAACCGGAGGGCGGGACAGATGTCCATGCCGCGTCGAGGTGCGGATTGGTCGGTCCACCTGAAAAGGGGGAGGAGGAGCGGGGGACAAAGAGAGAAGGGCAAGATGAGTGGAGGGAAGGTAGGATCGCGAAGGAGTAGCACTGAGGATTTAGAATAACTAAGGAATTACTCGTTTTCCAGTGTTTCCGCACAACCTATTAATCCCACCCCAGCTCATGCACCCCTCCGCGTCAAGATCGTTCCCATCGCTCTCCGCTCTGCGGGTCGTAGCGGTTTGCGGGAGGAGGAGTCGCAGCACATCGCGACTGCCGTGGAAGACCTGCACGAGGCACACGACGGCGGGCGGCGTACGTTCAATGCGAGGGCGGAGAAGACGAAGAGGGTAGCGACGCAGCGACGCCCTTGCGCTCGAGCGCGGCGCACACGCGCGGTGGGAGCCCAGGACACGGCGGCCTGCGGAGTTTGTACGCTGCGCGCGCATGAGCCCGAAGTCGTCAGATGCGGGTGAGCGGGGGTTGCCGGGGAGGGGGCGGTGAGTGCGGTGGCAAGCAGAGCGACGACATCCCATCGCTTCTCGCAAAATCCTAGTCCTCATAGTCCTTGCCGTGCAAGTATCGACCTACACCTAGTGTTATGCTCGCTGTCCGAGTGCGGGACGACGAGGATGGGCGGGGATTCGTGTGGAGGATGAAAGGAAGGAGAGGGTGACGTAATCCATCAATTTGGAACCTGGTCATTTTGATGGCCGCCGGCCTCCGCGAGTCTTCCTTTCATTGGCCTTCCATGCCACTGCGTGTCGCTTTTTTCCCTACCGTTCCCTCCTTCGTCCTGACACAACGACCAAGCCGTCCTTCAAGTCCACCTCCTCGTCGGTCCTCGGATTCGCCCTATGCCGTGGAACCCGTTCTTTTGCAGCGGTTACTATTCAAACGCGCAGCTGCCATAATAATCCTCTGATACTCAGCATTCACTCAGGGCCGACAACCCAACTTGACGCAAGCTCTCAAACGCGCAGATAGAGCAGATAGCGGCTTGCGGAATCCCGTGTCTTTTCGTCGCGCCCGCCGAAACGGCGCCACTGTCAACTTACACCGCCGATTGTGCTGCGTTCTCACTCGGTGCCTAGTGCTAGAAGGCGGTGAACACAGCAGACGGATCTATCTTGACAGCACCGGCTCATGCTCAAGTGCGGGGTAGTGCATCAGAGGTACACTACAGCATACTGTACTATTACGTTCAATTCGACAGAGGGTGTGACGCGTGACTTCTGGAACATATTCGACACTTCGACACGGCCCAGGTTGGACCGTGACACCCCCAAAAAATCCCAAAACGATGCAGGGAAATTGTAGGGTTGTTTTGGGGTTTCTGTAGAAGCAGGGCAAACCAGGCAGACATTGGTTTAAATTAATTATCTCGGGAATGGTTCTCCCAGCAATTTTGTGAGAGTTTATTGAGTGTGGACTGATATGAAGGCAAAAATTGACAAAAAGACAACAGAAATAGCCTATTTCGATTCAGGGGATGCGCAAGAGATTTTTTATGGCCTTCCCGCTCCTGGAAGACATTTTTTAGAATTTTTCGAACTGTCGAACCTATTCGACAACCCCCCTCCCCTGTGATTCGTGACCAACAACCAAATTTCGTCGCCGACAGGTACCCCTGTGATGCGTGACTGTCAAATTGAATGTAATAGTACAGTATGCGGCCCGTGCCGCGACACGCTTCTATGGTGTTTCCCGTCCCGTCCCCGCTCTAAGGCCTTCTCGCATGTGGATTTGTATTTTATTCGCCTCCATCGGTGTGGTTTATATCTCCGTCATCGAACAAATATTGTCCATCCTCGCACTTTCACTCATTCCCTGCTTCCACAAAATTTCTGCAACTCGGCCAAGCTTCACGTAGATTCTAAATCATTTTAAACATCACGCGTACGATTCTTGAGCCCGCAATTTCCCTCACATACAAGCTCCACTTGTCGCTGGGATGGTGTGTACTCGATTGGTATGAGGCAGCGAAGACTGAATGTGCGGCGCGCCTTTTCTCCGCCGCAGCCTACCGGAACTTTTCGAACCCCTCAAGCCTGTGTGTTTGATGTGCTTCTGGTGCTTCTGATGGATCTGCGCTCGATTGGCCAGATAGCTGTGGGCGTCTAACACTGCAATAGCTGTGAATAGACAAGCATGCACCAACACGAGGCAGACCCGTGACTACTCTCAGCGCTTAATCAACTCTTCCTCTACCATGTCGTCCGGGCCACATATCCTCATCGCTGGGGCTCTCAAATGTCTCCAGGACTTATCGAATGGATCTAACATCCCTGCTCTGCAACCTCTGGTGAGCATTGCTGTGAGGATCTACACGTCTGCCGAGGTGAGCATTGATCGTCTCTGGCGGAGTTTTCAAACTCTTGCGCTACCTGCAGGGAGCAAAGAGCAACAAAAAGAAGGCAACAGAGCTGGCGCGGGAAGTCTGCAATTCAATCAAGCAGATAGTGCACGTCTATCCAGCGGCGTCGGGCTTCCTTTCCTCCTCAGCACCGGATTTGCACGAGGACGGTGTCAGAGAGTTCCAGAGGTATTAGTGAGCCTTTGAATACCTCAAATTAATCGTACACAGAGCCCTGGAGGATGTCGCTACCTTCGTGGAGACAATCGCACAGCGAAATCGCTTTTGGCGTTTTCTCAATCAGGAGGAAGACCGTCAAGAGCTGTCGGATTATCGGATGAAAATTACCGAGGCGAAGCTTCAGTTCCTTGTAAGTCTCCCTTCAACTCTCTCCGGTTTCTAAAAATTGTCCAGGTGGCGATAGAAATGACGAAGACTCAGATTCGGCAGCGGGAGCAAACGTATCCAGTCTTCGGTCTAGCGGATTTGGAACTTGTACAAGTGTTGAACCAAACGAATCCGAAGCACACCAGAGCAATCGCACGACTTGTTCCCCATCGAAAGCCAGTTCTACTGCGACAATACCAGACGAAATCTGTGAGTTATAAGTAACAGGGACTGTTCTTCGCACACTCATTACAGATTCAGAATTTTTTCGAGGACATAGAAAATTTGACAGCTCTGAGGTACAAGGTTCCGCCTTCAGGGTTGATTTTTGTCCCCTTGAAATCTTGACAGACACCCAAATTTGCCCTTCCTTGGCGCGTCCTCGCTGATCTCGCCTGCGCCATTTATAGTCATGGAGCTGGGTTGAGTTTCAATGTGCACATGTTCAAACTGTACGTTTTTCTGACATCCATTCCAGCATTGTACACCCCAGCTCGCAATGTCGTTCTGGACTTGTATCGTAAATCACCGCGGGTTCTCCAGAAAAAGGCCATAGAGATTGTATTGTTTGTCACTTTCTTGTTCAATCACGATGCTCATTTTTCTCGCTTCTCAGATCACGGGTGTACTCGTGAGTTCGTCATAACAATTAGAGTAACCTCGCTCGAAGTTTTTGTCAGAACGCTATGAATCACTTGCGAGAAAATAATGTTGCACTCTCTGACTTGGTTGTACGTCATCCTGCGTAAATCTATGTATTTGATTGAACACCATGCCCTTAGAACCAGATGTCGGGCATACAGTACGATGGTCGGAGGATCATTTTGAATGTCGATCTTCCCAAGTACCAACCTCGGTCAACTGTCACTTCTTCCGTACTCCCCACAAATCCATTCAAACACAAACGGGATACACCTCAACGGTGTTGGACTGTGACGTAGGTTTTTTCCCCTCAGAGGCCGTATCGCTCATCAGATGCGCCGGATTGATCAGGGACGAAGGGGTTCTCGAATTTGATAGCGAATGGTTCGGGCAATTCGTCGAGGTTTGCACAGATGTTGCCCACCAAAAGCTCTTGCTTACTGAGTTGGGTCTAGCAATATCTTGACGAAATTGCGAACTGGATGGATATTCCTGAACAGGAGAATAAAATTTTGCAGGTTTGAAAAGTTTGTTTGAACCAAGAGCCCCAACTAACCCCTGTCGAGGAATTATTCGGCCTTCCTGCTCACCCATGGCCCAACGACTGTGATACCGCTGAAGCCATCCCGTCTGCCATTCGGCCGATATGGCAGTATCTCATGGGATGCGAAGTTGGCCGCAGATTACACGACTTGAGGAACATCAGCGAGCAGCTTTGCGGAGGCCGCGACCGAGTATTCGATATCTCACCGGCCCTGGTAGCCACTGGAAATCTTCCATACCTTGACTGCCCCTACACAAAGAGCGATGGTGCAGTTGGATTGGGAACTGTGGCTTGTTTGACGAAACGAGGACGCTTGGTGGTCGTTTGCGATATTCTGGGAAAACTGCGCGACGAGGAAATCATCAATATGGATCAATTTATCTCGACGGAGATCGACGATGACGACGAAGGACAAGCTAGTCCTTCCGAAGAGCTTATCCGCGCAGGTAGCAGCGGTATTTTCCCGGCGTTTATGGGGGATTACACACGGTATGCTCGATGAGGTTTAGACAAGGGGGCTCACTCATATCTTCCAAGGTACAAATTTTGCGGGAGACCGTTTTCTCTCGAAATCGGTCGAACAACAACGACTTCGCTCCACAATCCCGCGGCTTCGGAAATTCGGTGTCGCATCCAAGAGTACTTTCACCGGCGGCTTCCCTCTCTTCTCGAGGAGAATTCGTGGGATTGTAAAGTGCCAACAGACGGTTTCGTTCTAGGTATGGTAACACGACTCCTGTGCTTTTTTCCAGTGAACTCACGATATATATATGCAGTCACTTCCATCAGAAGTTGGAGGGCCACGCAGTTGCTGCACAATCATGACACAGAAGTTGAGAAGGAGTCTGAAAACTGTCTACATTGCATGATATACGGGGGAAAACGGCCCCAACCGGATGCCGCCAGCAGCCGAAAACCCAAGATTGAAGATGGTTTTTATTTCCACGCTTTGCCAGAACAGTCCATTGCGCTAGGCAGCTTCATGGACCCCAATTTCTGGGACCGCTGGACAGTACAGGCAGGCGAATGCGAGCTCCCGCTAGAGCCCGCTGGACGGTTCTCCTACAGATACATGTAAGCGCTCGTGTTATTGATATTTGCATTGTCGATTGACCTTCGCATGAAATCCCATAGACCACAATGGGGCCTCGAAGGTGCTTTTGCACAATTGCTGGACTGAGCCGCTGTTTGGGGTGTTCACTTGGGTTATATATGTGATTCCTTCTTATGGAAGCTTTGTTGAGGTGATCGGCGTGATGAGAGGGCACTCAAGACTGATACAGAAACCAATTGGGATGAAGTTTAGATTGAGATCAGCTGCGACAAATTTTGTGCAGGTCACCTAAACGAAGAGTGGCGCGCCATTCGGGATACCGAGTGAAGCATAAATTTGTGCCTGAGCGTCTCACCAATTTAGGTAAGATATGGCTACAAGGCCGATGCGCAGACGGCAATCCAGCTGAGAATAATCCCACGATCATTCACCAGCTCCCACCATGCTCCATCTACGAGAATATCAGCAAGCGACAAAAACGAAGTACGTACGAAGCGAGACCACGGACGAAAATTTGCATGCTCCATCCGACAACATTATCGCTTCACGATCCTCTTCCTTCGTCGTATTCCATACTACCATCACACTGCGAGGACGGCTGCATCCGAGTATCCAGTCCGCCGCGCGAGCCGCTTAACACGGCATTCCGCCTGAGCTCATCCCCGCCTCCCCTGCCTGTACCATTCAAGATAAAATGTGCGAAGATTTATTCACAAGAATGTGAGTGCGCGTTGCGAGGTGAGCGATCGGATGAGTACTGTACCATTTCGACCAAGTGTTCAGTACAGCCGCCGCTGAATTGAACAATTGGCAAATATGTCACAGGTCCCGGGCCATTTGAATCGAGGTTTTCGTGCAAAATGGGGCCACCACCGGATATAACCACCAGGGTTTTTGTATTCATCGTTTTAACTTGTTAGAAATCTGGTGTATTATGAATAAGCCGTTAACGAATGCGGAATGAACAGCCGAGTGAATTTGAACTAAATCCCAACGGCGAAAACCCTCGTAATGAGGACAGTTCAAGCTGAACTAACCCACTCACCATATTTCCACTCTCAGTATTCAGCGGTAAAGTGGGGAGATCGAGAAGTGCAGGGTATACGCATGGATCGATAGGCCACCGCCGAAGATCGTCCTCACGACCTTGTGTGCTGAATGCTAGCCAAATATGAACAACCCAAATACACACCATATCCCTATGTCAATCATTCCTCAACATTCGACGCCGGGATTCGAGACTTGCTGTGGGATATATCTGAGCCGGGAGACAGCTCGTCGTATTGAACAGAGTCCACACCAGAAGTCAGATTTCGCATCGCAATTGATGTTGTGAAGACGCACCTGCGGTATACTCGCTGTTGCTCTGACACAGTTCACACTCGGACTCGGGGGACAGAGAAGACGGAGTTCACGATGGATAAATTCATATCTATCGACGACAGGAAGATGAAAGGATAAAAATGAGCCAACAGAAGGGCCAGGCCGAGAGGCTCGAGCGAGGAAGCAAATCGGGACACAGACCAGAAGTATGTGCAGAATCCCGTATCCGCGGAAGAAAGATGCAGCCTCGTGCGAGAAAAAGAGATTGAGCACCGTGCGAGGAAGAGATTGATTGGTCCAAAAGAGGGCTGTTCCAGAAAGATCACAGCGTGCCGGAAAATAGTTGGGGGGAATGTGAAGGGGAAGAGATAGCCGTGCATAATACGGAAGGAAGGAACACGTGCGCAAGAGGGCACAGGAAAACAGGAGAGCAGAAGGAGCGGTCAGCAAGAAGAGCGAAAATAGAGAGGATGAAGCCTGCAATATATGCGGCGCGAGGTGTATGAAGAGGAAGAGTGGCTCCTGCGCTTGTGATCCCAAGAGCGAGCGAGCGGGTCGGCCCTCAGGTAAGACAAGCTCTAGTGATATAGGGTGCATCGCAGAATGTCAGGGGGCGTGATTTTATCTCCGAAGGAGAATGCGAATATGTGGAAGGGAGGAGGATACTCATGCCTAACCCGGAGGGCGGGACAGATGTCCATGCCGCGGCGAGGTGCGGATTGGTAGGTCCACCTGAAAAGGGGGGGATGGAGCGGGGGACAAAGAGAGAAAGGCATAATGAGTGGAGGGAAGGTAGGATCGCGAAAGAGTAGCACTGAGGATCTAAAATAACTGAGGACTCACTCGTTTTCCAGTGTTTCCGCATAACGTATTAATCTCACCCCAGCTCATGCACCCCTCCGCGTCAAGATCGTCTCCATCGCTCTCCGCTCTGCAGGTCGTAGCAGCTTGCGGGAGGATGAGTCGCAGCACATCGCGTCCGCACCGGGATCTGGCGGTAAGCGGAGTTGATCGAGAAACACCACGGATACTCATACATCGCCACATATCTCTGTGAGCATCGACGAGAAGAATGGGACTCGCGACGATGGGACTCGGCTAATATCTCGCTTAACGTCGCTTAGCTCGCTTAACATCGCTTAATGATCAAGAATGGGACTCGGGTAGCAACACATCAGATGAGTTTAAGCTTCGCTACGCAGGTGCCGCAAGTGCCGAATGTGCAAGCACCACGCAGTGGGCCCCGCGGCGAGCGGTAGCACCACGCAGTGGGCCTAGCGGCGAGCGAAAATGCACCGCGCAGCGGGCCCAGCGGCGAGCGACAAGGGGGGTCCGCGGGGGTCTCCCCCGCGTAAGATGTAACCAAATAAATACATAATTAGCCATAAAAACATGTGAGAAAAAATAAAAAGGCCCCGCGCCAGCGGAAAAGGCTTCGCGCCAGCGAAAAAGGCTCCGTGCCAACGGAAAGGGCCGCACCAGCGAAAGGGTGGGGCCTGGGGGAGCCTTCCCCCAGAAAGCCGAGCAGTTGCCGAGATTGATGATCAATTGATTGTAGAATCGGCGCGCCAAGTTAGCCGAGTCCCATTGTCGTGAGTCCCATTCTTCTAGTATAGACTCTATCTCTGTGTGGAATGCTATTAGCGAAAAGCATTTCAAGAGTAACGACTGGAATGGAACGCACCATTCCGGATTTGCCTAAGCAGGCTGCAAAGTTCGGCGCGGCAATTCCAGGATTGGTGGTCATCTAAGAATCGATAACTTCGAGACTGCAGACCGTAATTCGTCGTAGTGAACAGAGCGGACAGCCTCAGGCTATGAGAAACTCGCATCGCCGCACCCGAGGCGTACGTGCTGAAGGCGCTGCGTGCCTGTCGTATAATTCCTTGTGTTCTGACAGAGTTCACACGGAGGAACGAGTAGATAGAGTTCAAGATCGGATAAATTCAGAATTCAGATGTTGTGGTATACATGTACGACGAGGAACCGGCAGCGCGGCATGTAAAGAAGACCTAAGACGAGGGCCTCGAGCGCGGAAAAACAGGGAGCCAGAGCAAGAACAGGGGGAAGAAAATATCGTAGGCGGCCCCGAAGAAAGATGCAGCCCCATGCCAGAAAGTCATTGCGCCATCCAAAAGAGAGGAGGAGTGATAGCCAAAGAATCGAAAACAGAGTGGGTGCTCTCCGATGCACATGGCCGTATGAAACAAAGAAACGCAGGTCCCCAGCGCTCGCGCACGCTCGAACGAAGAGCGGACTTGGCTCGTAGAGAAGAAAGACTCGAAGATGTATGGGACGAGCGGGTGGGGCATTGTGGCGAGGAATAGCATATTGACCGCACGCGAACGTAGATTGCGGATGCCGCATGAGAGGAGCCGGAGCGCACACAAAGTCGGGTATAAGGAGAGCGGCTGGGCTTGTGTTCCACAGGCAAGAGAAGGACGAGCGGGTCGGGCTCGGCGCAAAGAGAGGCTCGAGTGATACAGGGTGCGGCGCCCAATCTCAGGGCGTGGGTGATTGTATTTTGGAGGTTCGTACTTCGAAAGCGAAGAAGAATGTGAATATGTAGAAGCGGGGAGGATGCTCGTTTCTGACACAGAAAGCGGGACAGATGTCCACGCCGCGTCGAGGTGCGAATTCGTAGGCCCAGCTGGTGAATGGGAACCGAATTTGAAAAAGGGTACGAGGGAGAAGGGGGAGGAGCGGAAGGAGGAAGCGAGGGGTACTAAGATCGCGGACGAGCAGCACTGAGGACTCACTCGTTTTCCAACGTTTCCGCACAACCTACTAAACTCACCCCGAGCTCGTGCGTCCGTCCGTATTGGTATTGTCTCCATCGTTTTCCTTCCTGCGAGTCATAACGGCCTGTTGGCGCTAGGAGGACGAGCCGTGCACGAGGCACGCGACGGCGGGCGGCGTACGTCAAATGCGAGGGTGGAGAAGACGAAGAAGTTAGCGACGCCCATGCGCTCGAGCGCGGCCCACACTCGCGCGGCGGGAGCCCAGGCTGGCAGGACGGCAGCCCGCGGAGTTCGTATGCTCCGTGCGCATGAGCCCGAACTCGTCGGATGCGGGGTGTGTGAGCGGGGGTTGCCGGGGAGGGGGCGGTGAGTGCGGTGGTGAGCTTTGGTTTGCGCTTGGACGGCGTCGACGCCGTCCGCGCGCGCGAGAAGAGCGACGGTATCCCAGCAGATTCCTAGTCCTTCTTCTCGTAAAATCGCCCAACTCCTTCCTCAAGTTTTTGAACGGCTTAGGTTGACCTGCGCCTCGTGTCCTGCTCGCTGTCCGATGGTGGGGATGACTAGGACGGGCGGCGGGGATTCGGTGGACAGTGGAAGAGTATTCCGTAATCGATCAAACTGGATGGATTTTGATGGCGGTGATCCCCGCCGCCTGGCCACTGCCCAACCACTGCTTCCCTTTCTCGCCTACGTCCCTTCGTCCTGTCTCAACGAGCAGTCATTCAAGTTTATCTCGGCTTCGACTTCACCACAATCGCCGACTATGCCACGGAACCCGTTATTTTCGATGGCTCTTGTGGTTATCACACACGCGGGTGCCAATGATCCTGCTGATTCCATCCTGCATTCACTCAGGACTGGCAGCGCAATTTGATGCATCTTCTCAAACGCGCAGATAGCGAGCAAATAGGGGCTTTCTGAATCCCATCTCTGTTCATCGGGCCCCCGTAAACGGCACCACCGTCAGCCTTAGTCTCTTATAAACAGACACTATAACATTTCCAACTCGTACCTCGTTTGTTATATCATGATGCGATCTCACTCGGTGCTAGACGGTGATGAACACTGCAGACAGATCTCTCTTAACATCACTGGCTCATGCTAAAGTGCGAGGTACTGCATCAGAGGTGCACTAATAATATTTCCTTCGTAGCACGTGGGCCCGCGCCGCGATACGCTTCTATGGTATTTCCCGTCCCGTGGCCGCTCTAAGGATGTAGCATCGATTTTGTATTTCTTTTTCTATCTTCCATCTCAAATCACAGCTTCTCCCTGTCCGCCCACATGGTAAATTTACATTCACATCATGAGAAGTTATTTTGGAGCAGAAGAATTTTGAAATCAGAATATTATGATCTAGACTAGAGATATGAGAATAATTTGTTGAGCCTAGATTTTGGAATACTAGACTGAGGGAATTTGGTCCGAGGATGCAACCGTTCACTTTAGCTTGACTGAAACCAGCCTGTCCAGAATTTGTAACTATTTGCATTACGTCAAGTGACTTGAATCTTTATGCCGTTGTTCCGTGTACGTATGTGTCAGATAGCCTATTTATACCAGACAGCATGCACGAGTCTTCCACGTCTCACCACCATGTCAGAATCCCCCCCGCACTCGCAGCCCCCCAACACCTCATGCCGCGAAGCTGTGAATCAGCCACAGCCTGGCTCGGATGAGAACAGCAACTTTGACAGGTGTGTGTATACTAGGTCCTTCCAATATGACATGCTTACAGTGGCATGCAGACTGATCAAGGCGATGACCACAGCTCTCCAAGAGCTCGGAAAACAGAATGAAGAACAGATAGATAGGTATGTGGCCCCTCGGATTCTCGGGATTGGAAATAACCAGCACAAGTTTACGGAAAGCAATTGAAGCAACGACACCGAAAGTGGTGCCGACAGATAAGAAGACAGAATTCTGGAATGCTTACAAGACGGTGGCTGAGGAATACGACAAGGAATTTAAGGAAAAATATGGCACAGATCTGGACACTGCCCTCATTTTTGTGCGTCTGATTCATTATTCCCAGAACCAATCTTACATCTTTACGACAGGCAGGTCTTTTCTCCGCAGTCAGCTCTGCTTTCATTATCCAGATCCAAACCCAAATCCAAGTCATGAACACCCCCCGAATAATCTTGGTTGCTCAAAGCCTACTCTACATCAGTCTATTTGCAACACTCATGGCTGCACTACTTGCTGTTCTTGGTAAACAGTGGCTCATGTATTACTCTGCAGCAGACCGAGGATCTATGGAACAGCGTTGCATTGCACGTCAGCGCAAACTTGATGGCATTCGCAAATGGAAATTTGAAGAAGTCATGAAGACATTCCCCCTTCTTCTGCAGTTTGCATTACTGCTGTTTGCAGCTGCTCTTTCTACCTTCCTATGGACAGTTCATCACTCTCTGGCAATAATTGTGGTTGTCTTGACATTTCTGGGATTCATGGCATATATATTCCTGCTCATATCCGCCACAGTATCTCCAGAGGACTGTCCTTTCCAAACTCCTCTAGCTCCACTCCTTATTCGAGTGGGCCAACTGGCCAGGACTGTATGGATTTCGATAAAATCTGTTCTACATCGGGTGACTCAGCACCCTCGGCAAATGATGGGACACATCTACTCTGCATGTTCTCCATATCTTCAGAGAGCCCATCTCCTACCCCATTATTCAAGCCACAAGTTCCAAATTCACACTATGGAATGTCAAAAAGCCCTTGCTAATGCCCCACTTCCAGATCCATCTCCTGAAGTTCCTGCTGTATTATGGGTATTGGAGACTTCAACTGACCCTGTCATGGTCAGAGCTGCAGCTTGCATCACTCCAGATCTACAGTGGCCATGTGTGGATGTCACTCCCCAGATGGTCCGGTTGCAGGAAAGCTTCTTGGCATGCTTTGAGCATTGGACCTTCAGGTCTGGGGGAGACCCTTTTGATATGCCCTCAGGATTTTACCTGAAAGATGTCCTTGATGGAATGTCCCCTCGTGCTCGTGATCTTGGATGGGGTTATTGTACTTTGTATTATGTCCTCCAATCTTTTCACACAATTTATGGCACATACCCAGAGTTTTATTCAGATGTCTATAAACCAAATGTTGAGCTGGCCATTTTACTCAACCTTCTATCAGGCAAGCCTGATTTACATCTGGACCCTGATACACCACTGGTCACAAGACGGGCATTACAGGTCATTCCATCATTCCAGTACCGTGATTTGAAGGCAGCTACCCGTGCCTTGGACTATTTCTTGGGTCAATTCAAGGATACTATACCAGACCTGGATCCTTCAAGTTTCACCAACTACCTGTGCTGTCTCTCGAGCTTTTTCAACCCCATGAACAGGCGTGACATGTTGAGGATGGACAAGAGGTATGGAATAATTCAAATTAATGGGTAAAAGTTTGATGTTCCTTTAGTAAATTCCAGAGAGAATTGTTGCAAGACCTCTTACAGACACTTGCCTCAAGGTTGAAAGATAATCAAATTTCTATGGATACTGTAACCAAGATCATAGAAACAACTGGGCATTTGGCAAATAAATCTGAGAACAAAGTGTGGGTCTGTGATTACCATTCCATGATATATCAATTTTGCAACTCTCTTCCTCAATCGGATGGGTGGATTGATATTGTGTTGGCAGCTGGTCTCCTGACACAGCATCATAGTGGCTTTTACAATAATCCAGTATCAGAGGCTGGTTGGATATACAATGCACTGAACACTGTCAATGCTGTCACAGGAGGTCAGCACCAACAATGGGACAGCAGAACAACAGCTGGGATCTCTGGGCTTCTGAATGCACTACATTTCTACAGAGTACCCCCTGCCAAAGAGCACATACACATGCTGATACAAGCTCTCTCAATTTCCGGGGATATTTCTGTGAATGCTGCCCACCTTCTTTTACAACGAAATATGGTAGATTGGTATCAAGACAACAATTTGCGGCCAATCCTCCAAGAAGCATCTGTATGGTCGTTCCTGACACAAGTTACTGCTGATGCAGATTTCCTTAATGATGACTTCATTGCCCTGGGATACACACTTGCAGACATACCTGAGTGGCAGCCACATATCCGCAAAGACCTTTGTTCCTGGCTCACTATATTCCTTCATGGCCATACTAGGGTCACTGAAACCATTGAAAAATATACCTCTGTCCTCTGCAACTTTTGGAACCCAGATGGTAGTGGATATGCATTCATTGATAATAGTGAGAAAGCTTTGGGTTTATCTTTTGTGGTCTTGTCAAAAACTTGGGAGGGCTTCAATTTCACAACTGCGGAGAGCCTGAATCAATGTGTGTTGTGGTTGCGCTGTACTGGGAGGGGGACTTTATCGTCCACATACTATACAGAGGACTTCTTTCCCAAGCAGATAATTCCTGGTTTCAAGTCAACTTTCTCTGTGCCTCTCCGAGATTCTCTTATGCATGGTGCAACAATGGCTCGGGAAAGCACGGTGCCTGGTTCAGGTGGCTCGGAGGAGGCTTCACCCGAGAGAAATGCAGTCTTGGACAGCATCGCCCAGATTCTGGAAGACATGGCAGGCAAAATACCAATATCTGAACATTCAGAAGAACACAACTCGGATTACTGGTATGGATTGCGAGTCCAGTTTGAAGAAGAGATCAGCACATTGGAAAAATCGATACAAAAGATGTCCGTTGCAGTGTAATTAACCGCAGTAGTATAGCTCTCATGTATGTCTGGAGTTGGAATGTTACGTATTTCATGTTCTGAGGAAGAATAAAAACAGCGATCAGAAATGGGGAGCTTTAAGTCCCTTGAATAGGGTTCAGCATTGCCCCAGAACACCAGGTTCTAGGAGAGAAAGCAAAAACAAAACACAAAGAATTTGAAAGTATGTTCCCCTTCCTCCCTCACAGGGGTTAATATCATTATGTGTTTGGGTCACTAATAATAATAATAACCTTCTAAGATCATGTCGTGTGGGGGGGAAATCAAATCTCGGAACGTACACGCGAGATATATACATGTCTTCGATGTCACAACTGCGTCCCAATATTAATGATAGAACAGCTCTGATCTGGAGTCGGTGCACTTCCGCCTGGTGTAGAAGCAAGACCTGCGGGAGGGAAAGCAGGTCGTGCAAAAGAGATCTCCTTGGAACCTACCGTATAAAGATACTTTCAATTTTATTATCCAGTTCACCCGAGCCGATGAATTGATGATTGAACTCCCTAAGCCATCATGATGTGAGAGGGAAGTACGCCCGAGCACGTCCATGGACGGGGTGAGATGTTTTCGACGTCACCAAAGCGTTTGATAAATGTCACGGACGATTAAACCATCGGTGCCTCAGAAATGAATTGGTACGGAAATGGTTGAACACGACGCGAGTAAAGATGTGCCGGTCTCCGATGTGGAGTCGGCCAGACTTGTGAGTGGTATACTTGGAAAGGCTCGCGGAAGCAACGGCCTGATCCAGATCGTACATGAGGCGACACTCCGGGATTTACTTAACACAGGATTTGTATCTCCGAACTAGAGCAATTTTATTGAGTCCGGAACATTGGATCGAGTAAGCACAGTTCACCCCTTGGATTCCTAATCAGCGGATAACTAGACGGGCTCCACTGAACACTAAGCGAAATGAAATGACTATCTCATATTGGGAGTTGGATTGGATAAATTACCTCGTTGTAAGGACCGTGAGCACTGTACCGCTGCCACGAGTATTCAGCGCGTCTTACCTCGTGTCCTGCCTTGTAACGGGAGGATTCCACGCTTGAACCGCGATATAAGTGCGGGTTCATATATACATAGCGTAAATTGAGTCGAATAAACGCGCGATGCATGCAACATGAATGGATTCTCAAGGAACGCGCAGTAAACTGACTTGTGCAATGAATACTGGCAGCGAACAACAAAAAAGGTTACAAAACCAATGATCTCACCTTACCGTAAGTACTCGATTCGTCCGCACCCGGATCCAGCGGTAAGCTGAGTTAATCGAGGAGGGCAACGGATACTCATACATCGTCGCGTAGATCTGCGCGGAATACTCTCGCATCTCGATAATGATAACGAGTCAATATTGAACTCGAACACCATTATCCAGATTTGTAAATCATTCCGCCCCGTTCGACGCCGTAATTCCAGTGTTGGTGGCAATAAAATCGATAACTTTGAGACCGCAAACCGCAAATCGCAGTAGTGAACGGAGCGTACAGCTTCAGTCATGAAGGCGTGGGTGCTGAAGACGTATTTAAGACGGAGGGAACAGAGTTCAACATCGGATAAATTCAAAATTCTAATGTTATGATATACACGTATGATTAGCCATTGGTAACGTTGCATTCAAGAAAGACCTAAGCCTAGCCTGGAGGAAGGAAGAACGCAAAGGCCCCAAGCAGGGAGGAAACAAAAGGCTTCGAGAAAGGAGGGAGCCAAAGGCGAATTAGGGACGCCAGTCAACATGCAGGAAAGATGCAGCCCCATGCCAAGAAAAAGATTGCGCCGTCCAAAAGACAGATCGAGGAATGTCACATTGCGCGGGGAAACAATGAGGATATATGAAGCGGAAAAAACAGTGCGTCCAGAATGCGGAAGCAACAGGCATGCGGCGCGCAAGATGGAGATGGGAAGAAATCACAGAGCAGAGGAAGCGACCACTACAAAGTCGGTGCATGCGCAGCGACCCGTATAAAAGAAGGAGAGCGGCTCCTGGGCTTGTGATCCGCACGAAAGGCAAGGACGAATGGGTCAAATAGGAGACAAGAGATGAAAAAGAAAGCTAGAACGAGAGCACCAAGCACGAGGAGGCGCAGACGGATCCAACGCAGGCGAACCCGTCGTGCGACTCGAAAATGGACAGATTACCACGGGGGGAAAGGAGAGCAGGCCGAAAGTGAGAAAGTGGGTCGTCGATGCCCGCTTCAAAGATGAAGAAAAAGACAGAGGGTCGGGCGACGAAAGATGCGCACGGGCACCACGAGATACACGTAAGACATCGCAGCGAGGAATATCCCGGCAGGAGGGCGATGAAAGGCGGCACAAAGGAAGAGAAAAGACAAGGAAAGAGCAGAAAAGAGAGACAGGAAGCAGGGGAATGAGGGAAGACGAAAAAGAGGGCGTGAAGACGAGAAGGAGGGAGGGTAGAAAGAAGACACATAAAAGTGAGGGTATAGAGAAGAAACACTCACCCGCCTCCGCGCGCCACCGTTCATACCACGCCCAGCTCAACAACCCCCTCACCTCTCTCCCACCCTCGACAGCCCCCACCGCAAACAGATCCCCGGCTCATGCGCCACCGCAAACCGCGCCTCCGCCCACCGCTCCTCCGTTTGCTGACTGCCGTTGCGTGAGGAGGAGTTGGAGTTGGAGTGTGGCGAGGAATGCGTGCGACGGCCGGACGACGGACGTCCAATGCGAGGGCGGAGAAGACGAAGGGCGTAGCGACGCCCGCGCACTCGAGCTCAGCGCACGCGCGCGCGACCAGGCGGGCGGCAGCCGGCAGCTCCAGCACGGCGTCCCACGCGGGCGAGAGGAGCCCGTACGCTAGCAAGGGTGTCTGTCCCCCTGTCCTGATCCTGGTGTCTGAGCGGTGGGGATGTTATTACCCGAGGTGGCGAATGGCACGGCGTTGTCCGCGGCAGCGTCGTAGGGAGGAATCCGACGGCGCCGTAGAACGAGTCGGCGGGCAGGCTGTGGGTGCGCGCGCGCATCGGCCTGAATTCATCGGAGACGGGGCTTGCAGGGAAGGGGGTCGGTGAGTGCTGTGGCGAGCTTTGGTTTGTGCTTGGACGGCGTCGACGCCGTCCGCGCGCCAGAAAAGCGATGGCATCCCGAGCCTCCTCTCAGATTCCTAGTCCTTCTTCAAGTTTTTCTCCTAGAACTCCTCCTTTTGAAGTGGCGTAATTCGACCTGCGCCTTGTGTTATGCTCGCTGTCCAATGGCGGGGACGGCTACAAGGACGGCGGGATTCGTGTGGACGGTGGAAGGAGAGTGTTACGTAATCGATCAAATTGCATGGGAGTCATTTTGATGGGCGGCGATCCCCGCCGCCCTTCGATCTGTCTTCTCCTTCCATACCGCGTCCCTTTCTTCCCTGCCGTTCCTTCCTTTCCCGACTCAACCAGCAAGCCGTCCTTCAAGTTCTGAATTCATCCTGGATTCTTACCATCGGATTCGTCTGAAATTGCCGAGCATGGGCTCCGCATAGTATTGTTGGCAACCGCGTGTTTGAGTGGAAACCACAATAATCCTGAGAAACACAATCGACGCAAAGCTCTCAAACGCGCAGATAGCCAGTGGGTAGGGGCTCGCGGAATCCCATGTCTATCCATCGTAAACAGCGCCACCGTCAACTTGCGCCGCCGATCACGATACGTTCTCACTCGGTGCTACTAGTAGACGGCGCGGTGAGCACTGCGGACAGATCATAATACTTGGCTTCACAACAGCATCCATATGCGGCCCGCTCTGCGATGGATTCCATGGGACTTACCGGCTGCACTGTAAGGCCGCTGTGCTGTGCTTCCTTGCTTTTGTCTGCATCCTGTCTCCTGTCAACACGTCGTCCTCAGCTGGCCTCAACTCTAAATCATTCTCAACATCACGCATACGATTCCGCACCCTCCAATTCACCGCACTTATTCAAGCTCCACTTGTCAGTAACACAACCTAGTGGCGAACGAACCCCACCCACTTTCGATCGCTGTGTTCCAAAGTTCTCTATATGGTGGGACGTCCTGGTTCGACTCCAGGCTGGGTCTTCGCCAATGTACAGGCAAGTTTTTTTCGTTGCCTTCTTCAGCTAGTGCCTCCTCGAATACCAGATGAAGTGGCCGATAAGACCCTACCTCTCCGCCCAACCACTTGCTTTTTCGCAGCATACACATGCGGCCCGCGCCGCGATGGATTCCATGAGACTTCCCGTCTGCGCTCCAAGGCCCTCGTGCATGCTTCCATGTTGTCCATCCGGTCTCTCATGTTCACATTTCCCCCGCAAATTCTGACCTGAATCGCCTCCATGCATTCCAGCCCATGTACGCTACCTTGGCCACCGAGTCAACACCCATGTTAACCATCGCGCGTACCATTCCTCCCCCTAACTCACCGCACTGATTCAACGTCCACTTCTTAGGGATACGACCTAGTAGCGGAGGGCCCGCGCCTGCTTCACATAGGTCCTCTCAATATGTTACAGGACAGGAGTCCCTGGTTCGACTCCAGGCTAGGTCATCCAACAGGTGGTTCCATTTTTTTTCTTTCCCTTCTGAAACTAGCGCTTCCTCAAATCCAATATGCGGTGACAGATAAGACCCTACATCTCTACAAACCATTTTTTTTTGCTTCACAGTATACATATGCGACCCGCGCCGCGATGGATTCCGTGGCATTTCGCGCGCCCACTCGAGCTCTGAGGCCGTCGTGGTGGTTCTTGTTTTTCTTTCTATCTTCCACCCCGAATCTCACATCCCTCTGCCTCCATTTTACGGGGCGACTTCCACTGTACTCGTTCTCGATGCTAATTCTGTGTTTACATCATGCCCCGCGTACGTGGGATCGTTCGCCCCGCAATTTACCTCACTTACGCGCGCGAGCGCAGCAGCGAAATCCTGCACCTGCGGAACCTTCTGCCTGCATTGTGCTACATCTGTCTCCCCAACGGTCGCACTCTGTCGCCTTTAAGATTCTTCGGGGAGGAAAACACGTCCTATTTCGCTCCGCACATGATCACACAATCCTCGGATGCTGGCGGGTGGACGATGATTCGTTGCTCGGTACCTATCAAAGCACAATACCTTCTTCCATAAACGTAGTTTTGAAGCCCAAGTACTCCACGGCGGTGAGCGGGCGAATATTGTGGTGCGACTCCGTGATTCGCAGAACGTGTATGCGATCCAGCCGCTATTTAATTTATGTCCTGATATTGTTTTATTTTCTTCGTTGTCTTCTAGTGGTTTCATGGAGGTCATCAGCTGGGAATTTTGGGACTGGAATGACAGATCTGCTTTAAGTGACTCAGTACACAGACTCGGGTTTTAAGCCCGATTCTTTGCCCAGTATCTGTGGTGGCATGGCTCTTGTACGACCGGACCGGCAGTTAGCCAGGCCAGACGCCCCAGAAGTCTATGAAATCATTGATTGCCGCGCACAAAGACATTGCAAAATCCTCTGGCACTCTCATATCGTGCGTCCGCTCCGTCCCGGGTGGGTCTTTCATACTCAATCTTTTCAACCAGCGAATTTCGCCATGGAACTCCAGGCTACTTGATTTTCACTGCAACCCACCCCCCAGATAAGATCCCGCATATCAGGATCTGTTCCATCGCCTCCCTATCCGAGTCATGGACACCTCTGGGAGATCACAATACGGCTCGTCCCACGCGAGTGTCGAACATCCCTCATGTTGCATTGACTACGATCGAGGTCAAAGGCACAACGCGTCGTACTACAGAAATCACAGTACTCGAAACTCCGCTTCAGCGCGATACGTACCGGGTGTGGCTCTACATCCCACAATGTGCCTCCAAAAATTATGATCTGCTGTGCGGGTTTGGCTTGTCCCTCCCTGCGCAGGTGGATTCTCCTGGTAGAAACACCGCTGCACTCCAGTGGAACCACCAATTTTGCGCATGCGCAGAGTCTCGTACTCTGGCCACACCCCGGAGGCATGTAGAAGATTTGACTTACTTCAACGAATTTTTGGGCCACACATACCTCCTGCGAGTATCAACGTTGCAGCTGAATTAATGGTGCCTGACTGGGGATATGTTGCGCCGTACAGTGGCGCGCTGCCATACTTCACAGGCCCTGACCTAAACACACTGATCCTATGTTACTCTGAATAAACCTCTTGTTTCTAATGCCATCGGGACTTTGTCAGTCAGCGGGTGCATAGTTTTCGGAGTGCATAACCACTCAGCACGATGGGCGTCCGGAGTTCCCTGTTCCACGCCAGCAATGGTGCCAATCTCATTGATTGGTGGACCCGCGTTGAATATGATTTATCCCGATGCGCATAATAGCTAACTGATGCTCGATACTTTTATTTGTGGCTGGAACTTCAGACAGCCGATGCTTCACATCCGTCATACGCGATGGGTTTTTTTTTTTTTGCATCTGCGCTCCTGTTCTCTCCGGACAATTAATCACTACGTACAGTGTGCCAACATGCGTCAGCACGCGTCGTGAAGCAGGCCTCCAGTTACATGCATGCTGTCAGAAATGTAAGAAGGTCAAGTCACTAGAGATACAGAGCCACAAGCAGTATAATTGGGGCGGGCGTCAAGAGTACAAAGGCCAAGGTAAATGATAACGAGGCCGGGAATATATGTAGGCAGGGGCGGAACAAACACGGGAGTAAGCGGATAGGTAAGAGTCCGAACGGAATGATGCGACGACGGCGCGTGATGGTCACCGCCTTTCAACGAGAAAGCTCTACACACTCTGACTGCGCGCTCTTATATAAAGTTGTCTGCTGGAATCTGTCGTGCGAGGCATCAACACGTGTCGAAAGGGAAGGAAAGGAAGGAATTCCTGGGATGGAGTAGATCTAGAAAATGCAAATCAGATAAGTCAGACGGTGCTGCGTACTTCGCACCCCAGGAAAGGCGCTGTGAACTTGAGACGTCAGCAATCACCCTTGGAAACACGTCGCGTCGGCAGAAAAGCAGACTGTCATATCACAACGCAAACACGCACTGCAGGCGAATATCCAGTCTGTCGGACACCAGTTCATAACCAAGCATGCCGGGAAGGATATTGCGCATTTATGTGTGGCTCTTTATGCTGTGAAATGCCCACGCCAGTCCAATCCTGGGCCGACGCTTGTCAATGAACAGCCGGGAGGGAATGAGAATAAACCCACACGCTAGGATAGAGGGACGCTGCATCTTCAATTTTCTGCGAGTGAAAGGAAATAATACAAGGAATAGATCGTCGTATTCTTACTTCGAATTTTTGTCCGCTGGTAACAGGCAAGATCGCGTCCTCCGTGGGAGAATATCCGTTGTAGCTGGAACATAGTTGACGAAAGGCTATTACAGCTAAGCTCAAAACGATAGACACAAATCGATTTGCGAGCTCAATTCGGGCCGAGCACCAAACAAATCCTGATGAGAGCCACCAGCTAATTTTGTCCTTGGTCTCCGAGACGATCGTCCTCCACAAAATAAACTTTTCATGACGATTCTCCTCCCGACGTCAGTGGGGCTTCAACAGAATAAAATGGCTGCCCGGTCGCTGATGCATGTCTTCTTTGCTTTAGGATCCCAGAAGATTCCCGACACGCCGACGCCCACGATAACTCCTTCCCTCTATACTCCTGTAGACGATCCGGATCAAGGGGGAGAAAATAGCGAAGAGATACCTTCCGTACCTGATCCTCCTCATACACCTCGTCCCGAGTCTCCGTCTCCGTTCGACAGTGGATCGCCGCTGTCCATGCCTCCGCGCACCCCTGCATCGCAGCCTATACCCCATCGCGTCCATCAGCGCCGCACAGAAGCACAACGGCTCAAAGATGACATACCTGCATTCCTACGCATAAATGAAAATCCTCGAGATTTGGACTCTTACAACCTCGATAGGCATGACACCGAGGGTGAGAGAGAACCTGAGTATGCCGAATATGTTGCAGAAGCAGCTCTGAGTGCAGGACTTGAGTATGTCTACACCGCTGAAGAGGTACTCACAATCTCCGAAGCTTTCGAGTTCGTCCACGCAGCCTCAGCGCACGACACAGAGCCCAAGTCCTATACGGAAGCAATGCGTCGGCCAGACCACGAGAAGTACCATGAAGCCGCATGCGAGGAGATCCAGGCACTTCTCGACAACGGCACCTTCGAGCTCGTTCACCTTCCCCCCGGTCGAAAGGTCATTGGCAGCCGTTGGGTCTTCAAGGTCAAGCGAAATGCAGACGGCTCTATTGAACGCTACAAAGGTCGAGTAGTCGCCATGGGTAATCACCAACGACCAGGCCTCGACTTCGATGATACATTCGCGCCGACTCCGAAGTGGGCAGCATTGCGTACAATTCTAGCCATCAGTGCACTAGAGGACCTCGAGCTGGAAAGCATAGACATATCGTCAGCATTCCTCAACGGCGAAATCGATGCGGAGGTGTACATGCGGCAGCCTGAAGGTTTCGTTGACAAAGACTCCAGCTGGGTGTGGAAGCTCCTCAAATCTATCTACGGCCTGAAACAGGCGTCACGCATATGGCACAAGAAGCTAGATGACACCCTCCGTGGCCTGGGATTTGAGCGCGTGAAATGCGAGCATAGCGTGTGGGTGTGGAAGAGAGATGAGGACCACATTATCGTACCGGTCTTCGTCGATGACATAACCATCGCATCTAAAAATATAGTGGCGATTCAGAAGCTCAAGAACGACCTGAAAACGGCGTTCAAACTTCGAGATTTGGGCCCTACCACTTTCCTCCTGGGAGTCGAGGTCATCAGGGACCGCCCCAACCGAACTATTTCCCTCTCTCAACGTCAATACACTCTGGACATACTCGAGCGCTTTGGAATGGCCGACTCAAACCCCGTTTCGACGCCCATGGATAACAGCATACGCCTATCTGTGTCTATGGGTCCCCTCACTGCGGAGGATGTTTCCTATATGAAAGATAAGCCATATGCAAACGCCACCGGCTGCACTGTCATACCTGGCAAATGTTACGCGCCCGGACATTGCTCATGCGGTGGGAGTGCTCTGCCGCTTCAATTCAAATCCCGGACCACAGCACTGGAAAGCTGTGAAGCACCTCATGCGCTATCTGAAGGGCACCCTGGACCTTAAAACTGACCTACGCGCCTTTGAAATCCCCCACCGATGATTTGTTCACCACATACTCTGACGCAGATCATGGCGGTAACCCCGATAATGGACGTTCGACATCTGGCATGATCGTAAAAATTGGAACCGGGGCGGTTAGTTGGCACAGCCGTTTGCAATCCATTGTTACACTGTCCACAACTGAGGCAGAATATGTCGCGGCGTGCACAGCAGGGATGGAAATTATGTATCTCCGCAACCTTTTCACAGAATTCGGCTATGGCGTCAGCCACGCATCCCCTCTTTTCGTAGACAACCAGTCAGCAATTTCTGTCGCGAAGAATCCCGAACATCACGGACGCATGAAACATTTGGACCTACGCTTCTACTGGCTTCGCGAGGCAGTGGAGCTGGGCATTATTAAAGTCGTCCACCTACCTGGAGTGGAAATGCCGGCAGATCTTCTGACGAAGGCGCTTGGACGCCTCAAGGTCGAGGAATTTCGTTTTATAATGGGGATTTATTAACGTGTATATTCTATCTCGTTAGGTGGGAGTGTTAGAAGTACAAGATTTACTCAGTAGAAATACACGTGATTGCGGTACTATATAACACCTGCGGTCGATCGTACGTCTTATCGACTTACGCTCGGTCGCAGGTGAGTAAAATAGCTATCTCTTTAATTTATCGACTTACGCTCGGTCGCAGACACTCTGCGTTTCACAAGTAGATATACTTCCATCTCCGCATTGCTGTTCTTTCCGTGGCGCGGACACGACGATGCGGGAGCTACCAGGCAACGGGAGGCGCTGTAACATCTCGATATCAACGATAAGTTGATGGCGCACGACGTGCGCAGTGCCTAGGAATTCATTGAATGCGGGCTAAATGTCAGGGCAACCTTTAAAAAGGCTAGACGTGTGAAGCGGAATACTCTGGATCTTCTGGCAAAATCCTCCTCTGATGGTGAAACAACTTCCTGCGCTGGCCGCAACCACCCTGGCGGTGGTTTACGGAGTGACCCTCGTACTGGCGCAAAATGACACTCTTAACCTCGGTGCAAGTGCCGCTCGAAAGGATTGCTACCCAGGGAATCAAGCTGGTAATCAAACACTGGGCTGTAAGCACTCGCCCAGTTATCACGGTTCAGGTCCTGACCGACTATATTCAACAGTCAATACAGGGATCTCCTTAAGCCCTGCGGACACCACCCTCCTTGTCGCGTTCGGTCCGCTTCAGCTCTTATCCTACCGAGAGGCTACACTAACCAATATCTCGTAGGTGATTCTTGGTCAGGTCAGTGGCGCCAGGACGTCGGTTTTGAACCTCCTCTGATGTTCCTCAGCGAATGGAATGTCCAACGGCTCCAAACCAGACGCACCTCTCTACATGTAAGGCTGAGATTCCAACGTTGCGACACCTTGGCTGATTTGTAACACAGCCCAAGTGATGGATATCTCATCCAAACAGGGACGGAGCGGATGACGAACGGCTATACGTGGATCGAATGGCTCAGCATGTACAGCTCAAGTGAGAAGACTTTGTTTACGACACTCCTTTGCTGATGTCTCTTCGCTGTACCAGTTCCTCTCCAAGATTACGTGGGTACCCTCCCTGCTGGTGCTAGTCCTTGTCTGCGTTAACAATCTTGGCATCAGGCGGTTCCCGGAGCAGTTATTGACGTATATCCAACCATTTTTCATCTTCGACATCACTTTTTAAAACCCATTCGCAGCGATCCTTGTACTCTAACGCAAGTAACGCATCGGATTTCGGCCAACAAGTGGATCTCTTCACCTCACAGAAGATCAAATTCTCGGCGAACACCACTGTTTTTACAATATTCCGTAGGTAGACGTCTTACTTCTGCAAACTTGCTTACACATTCGCGATGGTAGTTGGCTCGGAGGTATGTAATATCCGCAGTGAAAACCGGTACCTTACAATGAAATGTTAATTTTGTGAACAGGATTTAACTTATGGTGTGACATCTCTGTTCTCCTGGCAGAATGTGCAACTAATCACATCCGAGCCAGGTGGCAATCTTCGCTCGTCGGTTACCCATTTACTTGCCAACGTGAAAAGTAAACTGATCGACCCGATTGTGAGTAAACAACGCTCTTGCGTCGTGTTGCACTCGACTTACCGGCCGAGACAGGGTGCTCGGAACTTCCTGTTCATCGGCCCCTCAGAGTGGACAGATTTGCAGGTACCTTGCCCTCAATTGTGTTTCTCGGCTACCTGGAACTCAATGTGCCGTTAGGATAACAATTACGTGGAACAGCTAACGCAATTTCAACACCAAACTTCCAATGCCTCTATTCAGTTCGCATATGTCAATCTTGTCCGCCTATACACTCAAGTCAACGCAAACCTGACATCCTACGGCTTCACTGAGACCGGTCCTTGTGTAAGTTCTCTGCTTCTTTCAATTCGTTCTCGCCTAACGCGTTTGTAGGTTGTGCAAGATAATAGGTAGTGAAATATCCGTTACGGCCTTGTCTTATTTTCATACGCGTTCTACCCAGTGGGAATTACACCTCGTAAGAATTCCGTCCGTTAGTTAGGAGGTCTTGACATAGTTGATCCCAGAAATTGCACGGACCCTGACTCGCGTCCAACGTTTGTGAAAACATTCGTGAGTCGTGAATTAACTTCTACGTTTGAACGTATTGAATGAGTTTCCAAAGCCCAGCGGCAGTGTACGTCTTTCTCGCCAGCTACTCGGGTAGTCTGAATTGATTGGCGTCATCAGATGCACGAAATTATTGCCCAATATGCACGTCATTTTCGCGCGTCTTCATCTTTCTCCTGACCAGCTGTTCAGACGCGTGAGACTGCCGCAGCATGTACAAAGTACCCTGGTGGGGTAGAGCCCAACTGTCCCGGCAACAAGTTCAACCGAAGCATTGCATATGTTGACATTACTGCCCATGACCGGGGATGCAACCCTTACCCCGATCTCTCCCAGTTACCTCTACAGAACTAGTTAGACTCCAATTTCTCATCACGCCCTAGGCTCATAAAATTTTACAGTTCACACGTGGTCGTGACTCACTGGGACGTCAGTGGAGACGGGCAAATGTCCGCTCCCAGTGAGCAAACAGCTAGTTTATTCATGTCACTGTTTTTCAGTGCCTGGGAGGGGAAGATCAAAATACTCCTCGGACTCGCAGTACCTCCCGACACCTGGAATGCTCTCTACAACAACACAGCTGGTTTCCTCAACGAGACAAATAAATGGGACAAACTGGTGAGCCTGGCCACCGAATGACAGGTCTGTCTCCCACTTACACCCTTTCCAGGTTGCTGGCTTTGATTTCCTCTGCGACAATCCGGATGCAGACATGTATGTTGTTTCTGATTTCCCCGCCGTAGTTGACTTGTCTATCAGCTCGGGTCCCTCGCAATGTCCTCCGGCTGGCTTCGATAAGTTCATCTCCGCAGTCCGCAAAGGCTCAACGATCCCCAATCTCACCATCAGTGTGTCGAACACCGGAGTCGCTCCGTACCCCGACTATGATCCCATTCTCAGTGTGGTGGATTTCGTCAACTTGTTCACAGTTGGCTTTTCCCGACCTGGAACCTCGAACGTGTTCCGACCGCATTCATCCATACGTGACATATCAGCGTTCTCTCAGAATATAGGGTATGTCTGCAAAATTCTTTGCGAACTGAAATTCAAACTCGTTAGCTACTCCCGGATGAAACAATTCAATCTCGTTCAATCTTACATGGGACGTGTATATGCACTCAACAACAGTGTGAGTCAGCGTTACGTGACGTCGTCAGTGCAACTTATACCGCTAGGTGTGTTCCGGATATGGATGCACCACTTTCGGGGCCGGGATCACAAGTGCGTATATTTATTGGCCTCTTCCAGGTCTCGGAGTGATTTATTTGTACCATTACAGATCAAACAGACGAGTGTGGTCTCAGTGAGCGCAACCACATTGCCAATATGATACATGTAACATTCGGCACCAGACGGGGAGTTGCCGTACGGATCTATCTTGTTCGAACAAGCACAGTTCCAAGCCCAGTATGTGATTATATCATCTGTGGTTCCCGGATTTATCACAGGTCTTCAAACCAGGGAGGTATACGATGACTTCAGTTGGACAAAGTACATGATTCTCGGTGAGCAAGCGGCTGTAAGCTATGACGATCCCGGCACGCTCGACATGAAGCAAAATTGGGCACAGTACGCGTCGCTTGTCTACTGGTGTTCGT
This sequence comes from Mycena epipterygia, assembly GCA_029281465.1. Classification (NCBI taxonomy): domain Eukaryota; kingdom Fungi; phylum Basidiomycota; class Agaricomycetes; order Agaricales; family Mycenaceae; genus Mycena; species Mycena epipterygia. Next base: position 629,815 of record JARJCQ010000053.1, on the reverse strand, counting down.
GATTTTTTTTAAATTCATCACAGACAATCATGCTTTGGCGGTCAAGGGATTTGGGGTGTGGATGATGCCATTCCCTCGGACGGGCAGCACAGTGGATCGGCCGATGACATTGTCGGGACTGGGAATCTAACGCGCCGAGCTGATGCACATTGGTATATATTCGCGTTTTTGTGTCCATGTATTATGATTTACTTCATCCCAGGGCCAACTGGAAAGATACGGGGAAATGCCAAGATTACGGCCGGGAGATTGAGACAGCGCAGCTGATGGATATTAAAGGTTCGTATCCCTACAAAACCAGAGTCCCGTCGTAATCAACGTTCGTCATCAGGTTCATGGGATACAGCCTGCAAGAATGTAGGGCGATCAACGAGCATATAAACCGGATACCCATTCTGATCTTTATTCAGACTCCCGTATATGACTTCGCTGGGCGTGCTATATATGCTGTGGTATGTTTTATTCCCGAGGCATTCATGGTTAAGGATTCTGATGCTGGAAACAGAAATGCGAGAATCGTAAGTTTGTCCTTGTGTCAAATTTAGAGGTTCAACAAAGTGTCATCAGATTGGATCTTCGGCGGGTAGGTTTCACCCGCAATAAATAGACAGAATCTCGAGCCTTCTCTCATCCAGTGAAATTGGGACATTCTACATGCCCATGCGCAACACCGATACCGTGGGCATACATGTAACTCTCTGAAGCTTTACTGAATTATTTTTGCAGAAATGTCGACCAACGTGGGGTGATCTTACGGATAAGCACGTAAATACCCCACCCACAACGAATGCAGGACTAATATTGAGGGTAGTGGATGCAAGGGCAACTCCCAACGAGGTATGATTCAAAGACTGCAGTCTTGCCATGAGCACATTCACACCGGAGTTGGTGCATTGCAGCGGCTTCCCCACTTCCCCTACCGGCATCCTCATACAGCTAACTATTTTCACAGAATATGCCAAACTACATGGAATCACAACCGGCGAGTGGGCTGGTAAGATCGGGCAAGTGATGACAATGCTCGACTGAAACTCACATGCTCCAGACTTTTGCGCCACAACCCCCAATACAGTCAAGGCAGGTCCACGCAAGCCAATGAACTCCAGCTCATACCCGCCGATTTAGGGTGTTCATTTCGACAAGCCGACAACCTGTTACAATGGATGGACTGGAGAGTTCGGATATTTCAGAGTGTAAGGAACACTTATCTTTCGTTTCTGACTTCAGTTCATCATCGCACTAGCACGGATGAAACGTGCGCCGGGCAATGGTCCAAGGAGGTTGAAGTCGGATGTCTGGGAACGCAGAAGCCAGGCTTCAAGAGATACAATGCGACGGTAACACCACCCAGTCCTAATCCATGTGAAGGCTGATCCAGTCGATGCATAGCTCACTGGATTCAAAGGGAGCGCTGACGTGGCCTGCAAGGTTCACTCCTATTCCGTAGCTGGAAATTATTTCGAAAATGCGGTTCGTCCCATTGGTCTTCTCGACAGCGGGTATTAAATTCTCGAACATGCAGACAAGCTGCGTTTCGAGTGGTTCATCTGCTTTAGCTTCGGTGAGTGGGTCCACTGAATATCTATTACTTGCAGCACTTACCTATTAAAATTAACAGTTCGATGTGCAGTGAGTGCGCCTCCGATATACCGAATCATTACCCAGATTTTTGCTGCAGAGATACAAGCTGTATGTTTCATTTTTGATTAGCGCCTCATCCTACGCTTATTGAATTCTCAAGGCGGGATCCCCGTATGCCCCGATGGATTGGTTTGGGATTATGCGATCAATGGGAACTCCAAGTGCGCGCTTCATAACATAGATGCTACTGTGATCTGATACCAGACCCAAATTTGTTAGAGTTCAAGGTTACTTTCTCATCCTTCTGCAAGCCCAAGGTCTAATCTTTACCCAGGATGCCGGGACTGTAACGACAACCCAGGCTACGCGAGTTTCCCCATTCTCTGAGGTTTGACGATATTTTCTCATCTCCCAGACAGACGCTTCCCGGTCCCGACCACAACTATCCCATCGAGCAGAGCAGGCTGTTGATTGAGCGTGTCAAGTCTCGAAGCATCATGTCTTCACTAACGGAACGAGACTTGGCGCAGTGTAACATCCCGCAGACGAATATCTCGCGTATGTGGCCGTGCAAATCTCGCCCAGACGCCGGCAGTGGAGAAGGTCCAACGCCCAGTGTACCTGTGAAGCGCGTAGCAGGGTGCAACGTCCCCGCCTTTCACATGCCATGTAAGTGGACCGTCCATTAGCTATGTCAACGGATCATCACGTTCCCGCTAGTGCCCACCATCCCGGGCCTGCCTGTCATCAACAACTATCTGGACGAAGGCCCCACAGCGGCAGACATAGTGAATCGCGAAAGTGTAGGTTCGGGCACGATTCCAGGATATATCTGAGATATTTGGGTAGTTCCGACTGGCGTTTGACTCTGCGTGGCACCAATCGTTTTGTACGCCCACTCTTCGGATTGCCGGTCCAATTTAATCATCATTTCACATCTCAGTCCCCAACGGCACTGCGCGGGAAGTTGGCGGTTGGGTGAGTGAATTAACACTTCAAAAAAGTATGTAGCTTCTCACCTCAATCCATGATGAGATCTATCGTCGTAAGTATTGAGTTATGCACGGACTTGGTGGTACTAGCAAATGCCTCTCGCGCAGATCCCGACCAAAGTAAGCAATGTGCTCCTCGCACCTCGTTTGATTTGACATTACTCCATCAGACAACGACGTCTACCGAATCGTGTATGCAGATCCTGGACGTAGTGGAATACCCTTTCCGCAATTAGGCAACACGTAAGTCGTTATGTCATTTTTTGTTGAACGTCGGTTCATCTTCTTTCAGCGGGGGTAATCCAGCGTAAGCACGGATACTCTCCGTTCGCATATTTCCTTAGGTTTACTTGTCCGTAGAATCGATTTGACGCTGCCTGGAACCTGGCCTCGAGGTGCGATTTTCAACCATTTGAGCCATTCTAGATTTCAACCATTCCACAGACGACGAGCGAGTGGTTCAATAGTGATAGCCAAAAATTGCAAGCTGACGAATTCCAGAATCCCCGCCGGATACATCCTCGTCGCTAACTGGTACGTTCTCAGCTTTCGCCATCGGCATGCGTTTTATTGATGATGGGTGAATTTGTCGACTCTAGGCACACCCATCCATGTATGAGCAACGCACCCCATTCTCGCCTGCCCTGACTGATCACATGGGTTCAGTGGGTCCATCCCAAGGTGGCAATCCCCAGCCCTCGTTCGCAGATCACCGAAATGCCTGGCTGCGCGGCGTCCCAGGCATCGTCGTCAGGTTCGTATTGCCTTCAACCAGAATTCCTTCTCAAACTGAATTGATCCCCCAGTCGCGATGGGCTCTACGGCTGTATGTCCTGCAGAAACGACTGCCTGCCCAACTAAAGCAGCTTCTTTGTTCACGAATTAGATGGCCCGTCACAGCGGGAGAACCGAATGCGCAGCGGCCCACGCGACTACCCGAACTCGGGGGAACAATATGGCGGGCAGAATGCAAGACGTATCGGAGGGTCGTGGCGTCCATCGCGGTCCCCCGATCAGAGAGAACCGTAGTGGCTAGTACTACACCGTATCTCACGAACTAGTAAAATCCTGCGTCCAAGGTGGTCCCCCGCGGTCAGGTGTAGCTTTAAATTTGATGACAACAAAGAAGGAGTCGCAGATCTTGTCGCTAACCAGTACTGTACGCAATCTGATTCAAAGCAAACAGTGGTTTAGTAATGCGAAAGAAAAAGCCTAACTGCGCGTTAGACCGCTCCGGGCTTGTTCCAATCACCAAGCGAGGAGGAGGAGGACTGTTGCAATCAGCCCGATTCTCATGCCATTGGATTCTCGTGTCGATCACCCCGAATCTCTCGTGTCGTGTGGTGCTGTACCTGCCTAGCTACGTGCCGATTCGAGGAACTGTTCGTGTTGATCCCGGGTGAACACATTAATTGAGCTCCGGCGATCTAATTTCGATGTACCAGGTACATCATGTGCATGATCCTCCGCTCGATATATTAAATCCCCATATACGCCTGATATTTATGCGGAACGAGAACGGCGCGACGGCCGGGATGGAGGATCTTGAGGAGAAGCTCGTCACATCCAAACTGGGCGGCGGCAGTGGGGCGCCGTCGGGCGACGACAACGACTTTGGGCACGATAAGCTGTAAATGACCGGAAATAATGTTTAACTCGGAGAAGACGCCTCAGGGTGACAGCCGTGGGGGAGGAAAAGAAAGGGAGACGCCAGATCTTGCGTGCCGACGACAGCTTTGACGCCTGCCAAATACCCGTTCCTGAACCACGATGTCTACCCCGCTTTTACATATAAAGGCGCGATGTATTCGCCCACCTTCCTCAAGTCCAGCGTTGGAAACATGTTCTCCCTCACCATCGCACTCCTCTGCGTCTCCGCGTTCCTCCCACACGCGGTGCGTGCCATCCCAGCCAAAAACCACCCCACATCGGTGAACCTCCGCATCGAGGGCGCCAACCACACGATCTTCGAGGGCACGGTCGTCACGATGGGACACAACGTCACCACCGCTTCGGGTGGCACGAACCACTGCGACGGTACAAATGATGGCGCGAACGAGTTCCCGGGCCCTACGTGCACGTCAGCGCTGGCAGATGCGGCGGCGGCGAATGGGTTCCAGTGGGATGCGACGTTCTTCACTGAATTCGACGACTACCTTATCACCTCCATCGGCGACACCACCGAGACTGCCACACAATTCTGGGGACTCCTCCTCAACTTCCAGTTCACGCCTGTTGGTGGGTGCCAGCAAGAAGTCAACGAGAACGACCACATCCTCTGGGCGTTCGACGCGTTTAATGCGCAACATTTCTTGAAGCTTGATGGGCCGACGAAGGCGAAGAAAGGCGCACCGGCGACGTTTGTCGTTATTGATGGGATGACTGGGGAGTTGGTTGAGGGTGCCACGGTGGATGGGAAGACGACTGGGGTGGACGGGACTGTGGTGATTACTTTCAGGGCGAGAGGCATGCAGGGGTTGAAGGCGACGATGGAAGGGTCGATTAGGTCGAACCAGGTCAACGTTAAGGTTTATTGAAAAAAAAGAAGGCACGCGTAATGAATGTAGAATAATTCTTTTTGGGCTAAAAAAATTGCCAGCCTCCTGGAAAACCCACTGCGCATACATTAATTCTCCGAGTCTCTATTCTTTTGGCAATCCCGCGTGTTTGGATTGCTTCTGTAAATCGCAGAATCGATGACGCGATTATGGACAGTGAGTGATTCGCACAATTCGAAAGGAAGTCCAGTGTCGACATCGAGGGAATGAACACTGGAGAGGTAGGATTTAAGAGTTTTTGGCTGAAGAACGCGTTCACCGAGGTAGGATACCCATTCGAAAATGGCGGGAAATGTGCGGGGAGCGGCGAGAAGCTCGGGGCGGAGGCGGAAAACATTGATGTAGGATTTTTGGCCGGTAGAATATGTTCTCTGAGTGCTGGCAGCGAGACCGCTCCAGAGCCAGAAAGCCGCACGCCGAGAGAAGTGAGAGTGCATCTCATACAGTAATTTGGGACCTCGTTGACGGGTTGAATACGGCGCGAGGAAGAGTCGACTGTACTGGGAACAAGAAGCTGCGTCAGCAAGCGCGTTCTGCTCGGAAAAAATCCAGACAATGGAATAGGAAAATCGAGGCAGACAGCTAGCATGACGATCATGCGCACTATAGGCACAGAAAGGCTGGAGCGAGCCGTCTCCGAACTCAGCCAGGACACCACATGCTGATTGTCGCAGAAGAATGTAACGTGAAACCCGCGCCATTCATCTCCCCAACGACGAATGGCTTGGAGTATCGCATAAATCTCCCTGAAGAGAATATCGCGAAAGCAGCGACGTGGTGAGCGGGTGGCGAGCCAAGACGAGCGAAGGGTGCCAATAAATAATAGAGTACTATACATATTTAGAAGACAATGCACAGGGAGTCTTTACCATTGGAACTTCCCCGAGAATTTTCGGAGCGAGTAGGGGACGCGCGATTGGACCAGCCATCATCCCGCGACCCACAAAGTCCCACGGCGGCAAGTTGGTCGAGCTGGTCATGATGGTCAGCATTTGTGAAGAGCTTCATAGCGACTGACGGCTGCTTGACTGCTTTTATATGTTTGGAGTCTGTAGTCATCTACGTTGCAAGGGCTTCAAGGCTATGGTAATATATGAGAGTGTCAATTTCGCCCCAGCCCCGCAGAGGAGATCCGCCACGCTTTTAGTTTCATGTAAATTGTCTTTGACTGCTATTTCAAATCATCCGCAATCTCACGACGGTCATCCGGGGCATAAAGTAAACTGACTCAAAGGTTATGTACCTCCTTGATACTCCTCCACCGATGACCCGGCCACAGGGCATTCGCACTCCCCGCGGCATCGCTTCCCGACCTCTCCGTTTTATTCCCTTCATCCCAGCCCGTGCTGCCTGCCCCGCTGCTGAGGAGACTCAACAACTCCGTCTTCACCTCGCCTCCCTCCCCGGGGATGCGGTCAACATGCTCGACCGAGGTCTTGAACTTCACTCCGAGGTCGTTCAGGCTCGCTCGATCCCCTTGGAGTCGGAAAATACGATCTTCGAGCTCGGAGGGGGGAAGAGCAGTCAAGACGTATGCGACGAACCCTACATTTGCAGGTATGAGAGTGACATCTAGGTAGGATTTATGAATTCCGAAACGCGCACCTGCAATGTCGGCGACAGAAGTGTAGGACACCGGCGCCTCGCCCTTGCCGACGATTCTGATTTTGCCATGGTCCGTATAGCCAACAAGCCACGGAACACCATCGATGAAGACCCCAGTCTGGAATTATGGTCAGTAGGAGGAATCTGAGCGGTATTCCAGTCATTCGCGACCCACAAAAACCCTAGTTGACGGAATGCTGTGGGATTTCAAATACTCTGGTGCGGTTCGTGAGCTTGACACAAGAGGCTAGCGATCTATCTTCATTCGTACCTGCTATCTGATATTTGGCGCCGATGGCTGCGACTGGGTTGTCCGCATCCACCTCGCTGTCAGTTGGAGTCGCGAACTCCGAGGGGACAAACAGTTTGACTGCGGCGAGTTTCGCGGCATCCACCAATGGCTTCTGCTCCAAGACCGCGAGTTTCCCTATGGTCGCGATTACGACGTCGACTTTGTGCTGTTTGAGGACCGCAGCAGTTGCGGTGACGTCGTTATAGTCGACTTGGACCACCTCGACAGTCGGGGGTACTGTTTTAGGAGGGGAGCCTGGCCGCGAGAAGAGGACAACGGAGACATTGCGTGCAGTGAGAGCATTGATGATGGGTAGTCCTATCGTCCCGCCTCCAACCACAGCGAAAGATCTGTATGCGGACATTCGAATTCGTTGATGTGTGTGGAAGTTCTTCCAGTTCAATGCACTTGTTATACCGACGCCCGGACCAGTATCACCAGGTGCGAAATGAGTCAGCGTCGTAGGAACTCACGTGAGATTGCGTGAGAGATGGAAAAATCGGACATTCCAAGGGTTTGATTTGCCCGGAAATGGTCCCAAATTGAGACTGAGTGTACAGCCACATAAACTCCGCCGCTGGGTGTTTTCAGTGGTATGGTATGAATTAAGATCTCATTCCCCAGGAAATTTCCCTTTCGCTTTCATGAAGCATCAAAATCCATGAATCAGACCCACATGTATTTTATTACTCCGTAGTGGCCTTTATTCCACTGTTTTATACGGTTTGTCACGCACTGTCACACTAAGTGACCACTGTGCGATATACCCGTTTTGGTGCTCCAGGCCAACCGCGGCACCTATTTTATGGCAAATATCTAGAGATTGGTGAGGAACATATTTTTGTCTCGGATCGGCTTGTTCTGGCGAGCGGTCAAAATCCCAAATGTAGAGAGGAGAAAAAAATCTGTCCTAACCAATCCCGAGATTTATACATTCAAAAAAGTTTGGCCTCTTAAATTTAGCGTTGGAAGGAGGAAGGGTTAAAAACCCAGAGGCGTTTCGATTCAGCATTTGGCGGGGAAGTCTCATCAAAACAACAGGAACAAACGACTTACGGTTTGCATACTCCCAACATTGGTTCTATCAAAGGAGATCATGTGGGAGGCGCGGCGCGTCGGACTGCGGCAAACAGGTGTACATACACTGAGTTACAGCTGAAATTCGTACCCGGGACCACATCATTTAAATAGGACTAGCAGTTGACCGTGCTCCGCCACGGAATTAACTGAATCAGTCTAGAAACTCCGAAAACACATTGTGACTTGGTCAGTGATTGAAGATGCCGCTCGACTTCAACCCGACCGGGATTCCATCTCCACTTGGCCGCAATGCGATTATTTCACAGTTTTGTACATCAAAAGCCCATGCGACGCATGAGTTTTGCGTAAAATGGGGCGAAGACAAATGGTGCACCGATGAAATTTGACGTCTGCACCATCGAGCGCACATGGAGGTGCGAAAAAAAGAGTTGGGAAGTACCGAGATGCAATGATTCAAGGCTAAAGGACAGCTAAGGCTGAAGGGCTGCGTGTCCCTCGCGTGGAGGTGCGAAAAAGAAGAAACTGCGAAGACTTAAAAACAGTAAAGTCGAAAAGGCAAACAGACCTGCGCAATATATCAAAGCCTATCAACGAGTTGGTGGGCCAATTGAAAGATGGCCGTACCGTGGCATGTACATAGGCGCGCGGGACCGCTCCGCCTTGTTCCAATCACCAGGAGGGTTGTTCCACTCACCCTGAGCCGCGCGTCTATCACGCTGCAGACGGGCGGCCACTCAATGAGGGGAGGTGGAGCCGTTCAATTCACCAGGCGAACTTGTTATTGCAATCACCCCGAATCTCGTGTCGATCCCACGGAGGTGTGGTACTGTACCTGCCTAGCTACGTGCCGACTCGACTCTTCAATGAGTTGTTCATGTCGATCTCGCATGAATAGGATCTCGGGGGGGAGTTGATTGAACTCCAGTGATCAAATTTCGCACCTGGATCTGCTAGGTATGATTGCAGCCAAAACTTCATGACAAGCCGAAATTTTGACCCAGGACCTTCTGGATTCAGGATTAGGCATGAAAGTAGGTATAGTTTATATGTAAAATTTTCATTTCAAAAAAATTGGGGCGTTTCATAGCGTGGGAAAAAAAAACGCAAAATCTGGAGTGAAAATTTCGAAATTTAGTGTACCTATTTAGTCTTCTGCTTGCCCTTGCCCTTGCCGAACATTCCCCCGGTGCCCTTGTGCTGGTGAGAGGCGATTTAGGCGACCCGCGGCATGGTGTGGAACGAGAGGAAGACGTCGGGCGATTGGTGGCGGAGCACAGCCACCGGTCATGACCGGCCCGAACCGAAAACGCAAAATTTCGGTGGGAAAATATATATTTTCACTTTTTGAACTTTCGCTCCGGGGGATCTGTAGAGGGCCTTCTTATAGTGCTATTTACACAATAACTTGATGTCTGAGTTAAAACTAGAGGAACAGTAGCAATTCCCAAATCGGGACAAAAGTTTGTCACGAAGTTCCGTCTGCAATCATACATTCGGGAACCTTTTGGTTCTGTGATAGTGGTAGCGGTGTGCCGCGGCACGGGTTGTCGTTCGGGGCTCATGGATTATGGACATTGGATGGGATGGGAAGATGATCATGATGAGCGACACCGCCTCCCGACTGATACAACCAACAACTCTCTAACTCTCACTACGATCTTATCTTGATCTTATCCATCTCCACTTCTGTCAACAGAATCAGATGCCACAAGCCCATTACTCGCTTTTCGAACCTCAAGCGAATCATTTCGTTCACACGGTTGGCAGATCTAGTGAGCTCACGTGAGCATCACGTCGCGTTGGAGGGCGGCAAACAGGCGTACATAGACCGAGTTGCAACTGAAATCGCGAGACATTCATTCGCGCGTGCGCGATTCCACTGTGCAGAGAACTGGAAAACAGATGTGCGTCAATGATATATGTATTAACCTATCTGCTGGGTCCGAGTCCACTGTTGCTGATTGAAATCCGAAGACGCGTCGCGCGGTTCAGATCGCTCCAGTCTTTTGTTCTTGTTCTTGTTCTTGTTCTCGTTCTCGTTCTTATTCAAATTTATGTAAAGTTTATTTAAAATTTCAAACGCACAGATGCTGATGATATCCGACTTTCTCCAACCAGGGCGCATGAGGACTGCCAGAACAGTATGTATAAACATACTAACACTGTTTGATCATGGCGAGTTCGAGTGTAAAGGTTGACTCGCCTTACATCCCAGTCGCATCGGGGTGGTAGTCATTTTGACAGCTGCACCCTCCTGAAAGCGTGGACTGGGCGGCGCGGAAACAGAGCCGCACATGCCGAGTTGGTGCATCCTCCGCTGCCGATTTGATTTTAAATTGCACTGGAGAGATGTCGTACCAGGATTGCTCCAGGCTGTGCCTTGTTCCAATGTTCTGATCATCGGGAGGAGGACGAGTTGGTGCAACCACCGCTGCACAACTCTTGTGTGCAGTAAATAAAATCACTGGGAGATGATCGTACCGCAAGTGCGCGAGGAGACGGCCATACTGCAGGCGCCTCCTCGCGTGCCTGCGATACGGCCCGATTCCAGGCTTGCTGTAATTACCCCGAGTTGTGCACCTCGCGCCCACTCTTAGGATCACCACAACTCCGGGGTAGCTGTGCGAGCGAGTGCCTACCTACGGGCCTACTGAATTACTGAACTAGTACTATTACGCACTGACTCGCCTATTCAATGAGGACTTTTCCCTGCCGTGCGAATGGCGACTTGTCTTTGTCGATCTCGGGTAGACGATATATGTGGATGCGGAGAATTCCGTTGAATCATCCGCCAGTTGAATAGAGTTGACTCAGGTGCTTCCGGGAGATCTAATTTCGTCGATCTCCCGCCTCGGACAAGCGGATTCAGATCTCGGGTGAACGGCAGATATTAAGACAGGTAGGACAGGTACGTACTACATATGATACCCGCGCGCTGGGCGACGGAAACAATGGCTGGTTATTTTGTTGATCTGATATTGGTCTGGGCAGACGATACCGCGGAATATCGTAAATATGTGGCTGATATGATATTGCACCGCCGCCCCTGAATCCGGAGGTGTTTCGAGGTAAAACCATCCCTCCCGCAACGACACACGTACCCATTACGCATGCGTTCCAGACCCGAATTAACCCACAGCTCACAATTCTTCGCGCGCAATTAATACTATTACTGCAAACATATGTATGACTAAAACGTAACACAGAACGCTGACCTCGTTTCGTTTCAAGTTTGGCCCATGTAACGCATAACGGGGGGTCCCATTGCAGTAAACTGTGCGTTACAATGAGAAAAAAATTTGTTTAAAACGCCCAAATACACGAGAAGAAAATGGTTTGATTTCAACTGTAACGCATAACGGTAGGCCCGTTTCTCGTTTCAGTAACGCTCCGAAAGCCGTTTCAATCATACAGATGTCTACAGTATACCCGTTGCGTGCCTCCAAAATTGAGCTCCAAACGACAGGTACCAGATGGGAGGATGGTGGACTGATGATACACCCATGATGAGCAGCGGAAGCAGATGACGAGCGACACCGCCTCCCCATTGATTCAACCAACATCTATCTACCTACATCACACTTGAAAGTACTACGATCTTATCTTGATCTTATCCATCTCCCTTGTCTCGTCTTCTAGAACTGTCAATCTCCCTCGGCAACAGAAGTGATATTTCGGTACGGCAGAATTGAATGCCACAAACCCATTACAGTATCAGCTACCTCAAGTTCAACAGTTGAACTTGAAGTGTGATACGATGGAGGAGCTCACGTGATCATCGTGGCGCGTCATCCTGCGGCAAACAGGCGTATACACCGCCCTAATATAATTACCGCGAGTGAAAAACCATCGACACCTAGGAGAGAGGGACCTCACTATTGTATAATTGCAGTGGTACACAGCAGAGTCCTCTATCCCATAGTCGAAACGCGGACGCGCCACATTGAAACAATTATGGTGCTGCACCCAATACCAATACCAATACCAAATCCCGCCGCATTATTGTTATTCATCTCACTTACACTTACACTTACACCAACCCCGGCATTCATTTCACTTACACATCGCCCAGACCTCCAACGCCGAGCCACCGCCAACACCGATGTACGCGTGCGCTCTCCCCGATCTTTTCCCCGACTCGGACTGGTCATCTTCCCCCGACTCATCTTCCCCGAGTCCGATTAACCCCATGGCCACCAGGCGCCATTGCAAAGCGGACTCGGACTCGGACGTCTGTTGCCCGTCTTTGCCCGTCTTTGAGTTTCGTCTTCCGGTTTCACCTTCCTTGTTCCGTTTTCCGTTTCACTCATCTTCCGTCTTCGCCCAATCTCAAATCACCCTCCCTGTGCCGACTTGAAGCGCAGACTCACATCTCTCAAGTGCGTGTCCTACCCCACAAGTCAAGCGTATGACAGCAAAAAAATAAAATTCCAACGAACGACAGGGTAGGTACGCGTACTTAACAAGGATAATACAGATACATCGGGTCTACTATGGTATAGGGGTGGGTATGGTACGTGGTAACTTGGTACGTGGTAAGTTTGGTATTGGTACTTGGTATCGGGGGTGCGCGTGTGGGGATATAAGTAGCGCGTGTGGTATGTGGGGATAGGATATACGGTGCAAGTGCGTTGAGAATGTCAGGTGCAGGTGCAGGTGCAAGTGTTTTGGAAGAAGGGGGCGAATAAGTTAGGACGTGGTGCGGGGACGTGACGGAGGCGAGGCGAAGCCAGCGAATGCGGGCTGAGGGGTGCGGGGTAAAGACAGGCCGGGGTGCGGATGCGGATGCGGATGGGGCCGAGGCCGAGGTAGATAAAGATCGTCGTTTCCAGATAGAAATCGTAGTCTCCTATGGGATGGGTATCGTGTCGTATGAGGCGAAATGGGGCAAGGGCAAGCGGGGCGGCGTACAGCACCCGCCGCGGCGGACCTCGGTCCTCGGGTTCGGACTCGAGGCCGACGCGGGAGCAAAGCTGCGCGCGCACGCGACTCACGACTCAGCAGCCGAGCGGGGGTCGCGGGCGAGCGTGGCGTGCGGCTGCGGCGTTCACCACCCGACCCCCGTTACACCACCCGAGCTCACCCGCTGCCCAAGCTGCCAATGGTGTGGCGTTCACCACATCTGGCCCTGGGGCGCGAAGGCCCACTGCGCCTCTCCCTGCTGCGCGAGCAGAAACCCGTTGACGTCGTACGCCGACGCGTCGACGTCGAACGGGCCGGGAGCCTCGAAGGGGGCTGCGACCGGAGGCGGGGGGGTGTTGTTCATATTCATGTTCGGGTGGGGGGCGTTCATGTTAACGGTGTGCTGGGTGGGAAGGTGGGGCGGGGTGTGGGGCGCCGGGGTGAAAGACGGGGATGGGGTAGGCGTCGGCGTAGGCGGCTTCGCATACGGGTGCGAGAGCAGCAGCGGCCCCTCGCACGCGGGCTCCCTCGCTTGTGGTGCCCTCCTCTTCGGTGCGCCCGTCTCCCACTCCTCGCAGTCGTCCTCCGCATCGAGGTCGACCGGGTCGAACGCCGGCTCCTCCCCGCCCAGCACCAGCGCGAAGCCCTCGCTGCGCACCGGCGTGGGTGAGGGCCGGACGTTGGCACGCGCGCGCCACGCGTTGACCTCGCGGCGCACCTGATCGCACTCGGCGTTGAGGGCGCGCAGCTGGGAGGAGGCGAGGAGGCGGTAGCGCCGGGCGGCGCGGGCGTGGGCGATGGAGGAGTTGACGATGGCGGATTTGGAGGGGCGGCGGAGGTGTTTGAGGTTGGGGAGGAGGGCGGCGAGGTCCTGGGTCAAGGTGAGATATAGTACTTAATAAGGGAGACACAGAGACTCACAAGGAAACGGGCGTTGAGGGTCTCGCGGCGGGCGCGCTCAACGGCGTTGTGGGAGGCACGGCGCTCGGCAGTGTTTTGGGGGCGTTTTTGGGCGTAGGGGTCTGTTGCGTAGTCGGGGAGAGACGGGAGGATGAGGGACGGGGTGTTGGGGTGGTAGTCGGGCTCTGTGGGGGTCCGGGGCGGGCCGGAGGAGAAGGAGTCGGCGGAGGACGTGGGCGACGGCGGCGCGGCGTGGTAGTAGCTCATCTTCAAGGGTATAACGTATAGAGTAGAGTGTAAAAGAGAAAGAGTAAAGCAGACTAAAGGCAGTTAAAGAGAGTTTGCGAAGGTGAACGAAGGTGGTTATCAAAACAAAGCAGACTGAGAGTGAAGAATGGGAGGGAGGCCGCAACGAGTGTCGCTTATATAAACCGCCTCGTGCCCGAATGGGGTTATTTGTGCGCGGCAACCCATCAATATCAAAACCGACGATGTGTATCACCGTATCCGTTCACTGCGCCTCCGTTCCCAAACAACTGTCGTCATCACTGAACGAAGCCCTGATTTTCCGTCCAATTTACCTCGCTTATTACCCTCTTCTCTCGCTTAGTTTTTCGGCAAGGGGGATAATCCCCGCGATGACATCTGGCCTGGAGCATTATTTCGAAAAGAAAGAAATTCGCTCAATAATAATTCCACATAGAACCCCCCGCTGTTGAGCCATCATCTCAACAACCGCCCTGGCCGCCATACAGCACCCATCTGCTCCGCCTTCTCTTCTCCTTATTTGTTCCACCAATTTCGGGTTCCATACACAAGCAATCCATAGAAATCCGGCGCCCCACTGTCCGGTTGTCTATTACCCGGCTGTCTAATACCCGGGACGCGATCTCTGCGCGCGGATCCCATACACTCGAATGAGTCATCCCCTGAGAGTGATCCGTCCAGTCCGAAACAAATTGACGGAGATGTCAGTGCAGGATAAGATCTGTCGTGCGTTGTATCAGTGCGGAGGCGGTGTCGCAATCATCATCCTCTGCTGCCAGTGCCTATTATACCTGTGCCGCGCCGGCCCATCATCTATCATCTATCCTCCTAGGGCCGCGCGTCTATCCCCGCCCCATCTGGGACCTGTCATTTCGCGGTAATTTTGGATTGACGCCACGGCCTACGGGTTGCAAACGGAGCATAATGATAACATGAGCGACAAGGCAATGCCTCCCCGCGTCCGGGAGTTAATTTCGTCCTGCGCGGGTTAATTTCGTCCTGGAACGCAAACCCCACGTGTCGCCGGGAGTAGCTACGTATTGGATTGCTTTACCTCAAGACGCCAGGTATGAAACTCCCTGTCCATTGTGTCCATTGCTGCGCGCGCATCTCAGCCCACCTCAGCCACATTAACGTTTCGCGGCACCGTCATGTCCACCTCATATCAGATCGACAAACTTAGATCACCCGAGCCATTGGATGATTGCGTCGCCCTGCGCGCGGATATCACACGTTCCTGTCCTACGTACCTACGTACCTGTCGTCCTCCGAGATCCGATTTTCTCTGTGTGCTTACACGCTTGTCGTCTTAGATCGCCGGCGCCCTGGCTGATTCAACTGATTCGACTGAATTCCCCGCATCAGCTCGATCCGATGATTCGACCCAATGCTCCGCATACACATGTCCTCCACCCGAGATCGACGCGGACAACTCCTCATCCATCCATTCGGCAGGGCGAAGTCCTCATTGAATACGCGAGCCGGCGTAGCCAGGCACCCGTTTTTCACAGCCTCATCGAAGCGGCACGTAGCTAGGCAGGCAAGTACACCCCCCCGCGTGGGCGACACGCGAGCGGGGTGATCCTGGGTGATTTGACCATCCCTCCTCCTGGCGATTGAAACAAGTCTGGAGCGGGCGCCGGGCGCTGCAATATGACCGTCTCGTAGTGCGGCGCCGCCTCGCATTAACAGTGGAGTTAGTTGCATTAATTGGCAACGGTGGACGCACCAAGTCGCCAGGTTGGACGTTGATATATTGCGCGCCGCTGTTTTGTTTTGTATTTGAGTAATTAATTGAGTAATTGAGTAATTGGGTGCTTGACAGTTCGTTTTTCGCACCTCCGCGCCTGGCATGGTATGGCGCAGACGTCGGTCGTCTGCAGACGTCGCCTGCACTTTACACTCTGAACTTTAAACTTGACACTTGACACTGTGAACTTCATTACCTGAATAAAAGCGTTAACAACAGAGTGCGGTGGGGCCGGCTCCAATTGTATTGTGCATTTATTAATAATAGTGGACCAGTCAACGGGTCCTGACAGCTTCTTGCACACTTTCATGCGTGGGGGACGTCGGGCGCCACCACTGTTTGTGCGTTTGGGCTTAAACTTTCGAACCTTGGACAAGGACAAGAACAAGAACGAGAACAAGGAAAAGACCAAAAAAAACAGAGCAATCTGGATTCTGGACCGCGGCCGTCTCCCAACCGCAATTAGCACTAGTGGGCGCACCAACTCGCCACCAGTTTTTGATATATATATTACGCAGATTTTACATATGTATTTGACATTTTGTTTCGCAGCTCCGCGCGCGTGGTGGAGGAAGTCAAGTACCCATGCCCTGGCAAGGTTAAACTTTGAACTTGAACGAGAACAAGAACAAAAGACTGGAGCGATCTGACCGTGCCAATCACAATCCCGATCACAACTTTCCCAGTTTCTTTCGCACCTCCACGCGCCGTTGCTGGTGCAGACGTCACTGCCACGTCAGAAACCACCGCCATCTGCGCTGGTAAGGTTAAAGCTTAACTTTAACAGAACAAAAGACTGGACCGCGGCGGCGTCTCCTGATTTCAATCAGCACCAGTGGGCCGTGGCGCTCCACGTTGGTATACACACTTTGACACATGTATTTTGCGTGCCTAGGCCTCTGTTGTTACTTGCGTTTACGTGTGAACCTCCACGCGTCCTGTAAATTGGATTGTGCAGACGTCGAAAAAATATATGATATATTGAATATGGCTCATACGCAGAGTTTCAGGAACAGAGTGCATGTGTCCATTTATATCTCGCAACAGTAGAGCCCAGCCGGAATGGTATATGCCATAGAGTTTTGGCCTATTCGGAGCCGACAGTAACATTCACCAATATTTTTAAATCGCGCATCTCTAGCTTACTCGGTATTTTTTGTACGCCAGTAGAGTTTTTTCCTCTTATACCAACGGGATTCGAACAAAAATCATCAGTGAATAATTTCAGCGCGGCCTCTTTCAACCTCATTCTATTTCCTTCGGTGGATGCCGCCATCGATACACGAATGCCTCGGAATTTCAGTTGCACCTCAGTCTATGTATTCTTGTTTATCCCGACGCGCCGTGCCGGACACGTAAGCTCTTCACCGCGACATCACTGACCTCAACTTCAACTTCAGCTTGGGCTCGAGAAAGTCGAGTAATAAATGGGTTTGTGGCATTGCGCCGCAGGAAACTAACAGAAGTGGAGACGGATAAGATCAAGATAAGATCGTAGTGAGACTTGGAGATCTTCTTGAAGCGTACATGTTGGTTGTATCAATCGGGAGGCGGTTGGTTGTATCATATCAATCGGGACTCGGAGGCGGTGTCGCTCATCATCTTCTGCCGCTCATCATGGGTCTGTTCTATCATCAGCCCATCCCATCTGGTACCTGTCATTTCCTCGCATAATACCGCTCTTTCATCAACCCGTCGGCGTCGCTGGGTAGCGCCATGTGTGGCGCGCCACTGAATTATTTGAAACGCAGGGAATGCAGCCCACCATGCCGGGGCGCAATATTATCTCAGCCACATACGATATTCGGCACCGTCCACCCAAAATCAGATCGACGAAATTACCCAGCTATTGATTCCGTCCTTCTAGAAAAGGCATTGATTCCGTCGTCCTGCTCGCGGATATCATACATACATACGTGCCCGCAGATATCACACATATGTCCGTCGACCACGATCGCCAAACTCAGGCGTAGATCGCCGGACTGCCTCAAGTTGAAGCCTTCAACTCAATTCTCCGCATACACATATGTCGTCCATCCGAGATCGACACGGACAAGTCCTCATCCGCTCGGCAGGGCGAAGTCCTCATTGAATACGCGAGTCGGCGTAGCCAGGCACCCATTTATGATTTTTCACAGCCTCATCGAAGCGGCACGTAGCTAGGCAAGTAAGTACACTCCACCCCGCGTGGTCGACACGCGAGTGGGGTGATCCTGGGTGGTAAGCAGGACACACACGTTGGGGTGATTAGAGGGCACAATACACATTAGACCAAGAATCAGGCTAGGGTGATCAGAACTGTCAACAAGTACGCCTGAGGCTGGTGATTTCAACAAGCCTCCCCCTGGTCCGTCTTCGGCCTGATACTACGTGAAACAACTCCGCCTCGAAGCTACGGCTGTGGAGGAGGTATTACGTATGTTGGACTGAGGTTTGGAACAGTCCTCCGCTTGATGATTGGAACAAGCCTGGAGCGGGGCCGCGGTACTGGCGCGCCTGCTGTCTACCGCCTACCGTCTCCCAGCTGCAATTGAATCGCACATTCTAATTAATCGCCACCGATAAACCCAACAAGTCGCCATGCTAGACGTTGATGCATTGCGCGCCGCTGTTTTGTGCTTGAGTAATTGAGTGCTTGACAGTTCATTTTTTTCGCACCTCCGCGCCTGGCATGGCGCAGACGTTAGTCGTCTCCATCTGTCTCCTGCACTTCGGACTCTGAACTTTAAACTTTAACTTTGATACTTGACACTGTAAACTTCATTACTCGAATAAAAGCGTTAACAACAGACTGCGATGGGGCCGGCTCCAATTGCAACGGTGGACCAGCCAACGGGGCCTGACAGCTTCCACGCCCCCGCGCTTGCGTGGTGGACGTTGGGTGCCACCACTGTTTGTGCACTTGGACTTAAACTTTCGAACCTTGGACAAGAACAAAACTTTAAACTCTAACTTTAAAAAGAACGAAAGACCAGAGCAATCTGGATTCTGAACCTTGAGGACGTCAACCAGGAACGGTGAACCGACCCACTCTTTGATATATATATTACGCAGAATTTACATATGTATTTGGCATTTTTTTCGCACCTCCATGCGCCTTCGGAGGAAGTCGGATGCCACCACTTTTTATGCGCTTGAACGCTAAACTCTGACCTGAACAAGAGCGAGAACGAGAACAAAGGCCAACCGATCTGGACCGAGTCGACGTTTCCAATTCAAATCGACCAACTCGGCAACCAGATTGCATGTACTCGACACTGTCGGCTTCTTTCGCACCTCCACACACCATGCGCGGGCGCTCGCAAGTCTAAACTTTAAACTTTAACTTTAAACTTGAACCAGAACAAGAGTAAAAACAAAAGACCAGAGCGTTCTGGACCGCGTCGACGTCTCCCTATTCCAATCACCCAACTCAGCATGAGTTGGTCGATATATTGCGCAGATTCCATTTACTCGACACTGACAGCCGCGTTCGCATCCTCCAATGTGGACGCTGCAGACTACGCCACAGTAATCATAAGCGAGTTAGAAGAAGAGTTTGAGGGACGGGGCAGGGAAGACTGACTGATGTATGTGTGTCCAATCTCCCAACAGCAGAACCCAACCGGATCCCAAGCGCTACATGCTACTCAAAGGTTAGGACGCACGAAAATTTGCGATTCAATTTTGTGGCATTCAGTTCAATTCTGTTGGACCGCCGAAAAATACAGATAGATAGGTATCATATTTGTAAATTTGTAAGTGGAGACGGATCTATAAGATCAAGATAAGATCGTAGCGAGAGTTGGACTTCCAAGGACTTCCATCTTCTCGAAGTTGAAGATGTTGGTTGTATCATTCGGGAGGCGGTGTCGCTCATCATCTTCCCATCCCTCCCAGTCTTTGTGCCGCGCGCTGCCGCGCGTCTATCACCGGCCCATCTGGTACCTGTCATTTGGAGTGCAGTTTTGGGTTGACGCCGCGGGTTGCGAACGGAACATATTAAGGACATTGCAATGCTTCTCTGCGTCCGTGAGTTAATTTCGTCCTGGAACGCAAAGACCATGTGTCGTTGTGGGAGTAGCTACATATTGGAATGCTTTATCTCAAGACAACTGCAGGGGTGAGCCATGCAGCGGTGCAATATTATCTCAGCCACATACAATATTCCGCGGCACCGCCCTCCAAGCCCAATCAATATCAGATCGACGAAATTAAATAATTAGCCATTGATTCCATCCCGCTAAAGAGGCATTGATTCCGTCGCCCTGGGCGCGGATATCATATGTCCCTGTCCTAAGCACCTGTCGTACACCGGAGATCCAACGCGGAAATATCTTTAATCTGTGCTTACACGCTTGTCGTCCCATAGACCCCCGGCCCGATTCAACTGGCCCAGTCTATTCGACTCGGTGCTCGGCCGAGGTGATTCAACTGGATTCTCGGTGATTCGACTGGATTCTCCGCATACACGCATACACATCTGTCGTCCACCCGAGATCGACGCGGACAAGTCCGCATTTGTTCAGCAGGGAGAAGTTCACATTGAATAGATGGGTCGGCGTAGCCAGGCACCCATTTTTCACCGCCTCATCGAAGCGGCGTAGCGAGGCAAGCAAGTACACACACACACCCCGCGTGGGCGACACGCGAGCGGGGTGATCCTGGGTGGTAGGTAGGACGCACGCGTTGGGTGATTAGAGGGCACAATGCACATTATACCAATTGCAAGAATCAGGGTGATCAGAACTGGCAACAAGTACGCTTGGGCCCTGAGGCGGGTGATCTCAACAAGCCTCCCCTGGTTATTGAGCAGTCCGTCCTCGGCCTGGTACTACGTGAAACATGAAACAACTTCTCCTCGAGGCTACGACTGTGCACGTGGAGGAGGTACGTATATTGGACTCATGAGGTTATTGGGACCGTCCTCTGCTGGATGATTGGAACAAGCCTGGAGCGGGGCCGCGCGCCTGCTGCGGTACAGCCGCCTGCTGCCTACCGCCTACCGTCTCCCAGTTGCAATTGAGTTGCACATTTCAATTAATCACCACCGATAAACCCACCAACTCGCCATGAGCGGAGTTTGATATATTGCGCGCCGCTGTTTTGTACCTGAGTACTTGAGTAATTGAGTACTTGACAGTTCATTTTTTTCGCACCTCCGCGCGCCTGGCATGGCGCAGACGTCAGTCGTCTCCATCTGTCTCCTGCACTTCAAACTCTGAACTTTAAACTTGACACTTTAAACTTTAAACTTCATGACTTGAATGATAGCGTTAACAACAGACTGCGGTGGGACCGGCTTCAATTGTATTATGCATTTATTAGTAACAGTGGTGGACGTCGAGGTCGGGACCACCACTGTTTGTGCGCTTGAACTTTAAACTTTAAACTTCCGAACCTTGGACAAGAAAAAGAACCAGAGAAAGACCAAAAGACCAGAGCGATCTGGACTCTGGACCGCGGCGACGTCTCCCAACCGCAATCAGCAACAATGGGTGCACCGACCCGCCACCAGTTTTTGATATACTGTATATATTGCGGAGGTTTTGCATATGTATTTGACCTTTTCTTTCGCACCTCCACGTCGTGGTTAGAGGAAGTCAGGTACCCATACCCTGCAAGGTTAAACTGTAAACTTGGACGAGAACGATAACAAAAGACGGGAGTGATCTGACCGTGCCAATCACAATCCCGATCCCAATTTCTTTCGCACCTCCACGCGCCGTCACTGATGCAGACGTCACTGCCACGTCAGGAACCACCGCCATCTGCCCTGGCAAGTTTAAAGTTTAAGAAAAACACAAACAAAAGACTGGACCGCGGCCACGTCCCGATTGCAATCAACGACAGTGGACGCACCAGGTTGGTAGATCTAGACTTTGATATAATATATTGCGCAGCTCTGTTTACAATAAGCTTATTCGCACTTCCACGTATCCTGTAATCTGTATTGTGCAAACGTCGGCGCAATATGGATTATACGCAGAGTTTCAGGAACTGGGCATGGAAGATTGACTCATCCATATCTCCCAACAGTAGAACCCAGCCGGGCCTTACATTCTACCATAATTTTAGTACTCTCGCTTTCTCCCCCCGCCCCTCTTTTTCTCGGCGGATGTGGGCATCACTCAGAATTCCCGTTCTAAGGGAGTGTATGTACTTGTTTGCCCCAGTCCAACGCGCCGTGCCGAACACGTGAGCTCTTCACCGTGACATCATTGACCTCAACTTCAACTTCAGTTCGAGAAAGTCGAGTAATAAATGGGTTTCTGGCACTTAATTCTGCTGCCGAAAGAAACTGGCAGAAGTGCAGATGGATAAGAACAGGATAAGATCGTAGTGAGACTTAGAGATCTTCTTCAAGTGTTGGTCGTATCAATCGGGAGGCGGTGTCGCTCATCTTCTTCTTCTGCCGCTCATATCCGTCATTGACTTGTGCCCAGTTCCCCCCACCGTCTATAGTACCGCTTTTTCCCCATCAACCTGTGGCTAATCGGTCCCCCTCCGCCTGGGCGTCGCTGGGCACCCCCATGTACAGCGCGCCACTGAGCTATATCATAGTATATGTGGCTCGAAACCTTAACAGCTGTAGGATACACGAGGAGGAGGAGGATCCCACTCGGTAGGTACGGCGTTTGCCGTGCACCCAATATCATTGACAAGGTGGACAGATTAGATCCCCGAGGTGATTCATGATTCAACTCAATTCTCCCACTTGGATAATCGGGTCAGTGTATTCGCGAGATCCGACTCTATTCTGCATACATGTACACGATGTCGTCCACCCGAGATCGACACGGACAAGTCCTCATTCACTCGGCAGGGAGAAGTCCACATTGAATAGGTGGGTCGGCACATAGCTAGGCACAGGTATCCCGCGTGATCGACAAAGTGATCCTGGGATAGTTGAGTTACAATCAATTAACAACGGTGGACGCACCAACTCGTCAAGGTAGGGTGATATATTGCGCGGCCCTGTTTGAGTTTTTCTCTTCAACGTTATCCACTTCGCACGTTTTCCGCGCCCCCAAGTCCACGCTGCCTTCGACGTCTCCACGCGTTTAGGAGAGTGCAGCTGTCAAAATTAAATAATTGCCACCTCGACCGACGAGTGCGAGAGGGATGCGAGGTGGATTAACCTTTGAGCTCGAGCGAATCGTGATCAGACAGTGTTTGTACCTAGTTTTCACCCGTGGACGCACTTGGCGCAAGTTGAGTTTGATATGTCGCGTAGATTTACTGACACGTACTTAACAGTGGGTTTTCGCGCCTCCACGCGCGATGCGTGGAGGGAAGTCTCCGCCGACAGTATTTACACCAATACCACCGCCACCATCTGTGCGCTGGTAAGTTTAAAATTCTAAACTTTA
This sequence comes from Mycena epipterygia, assembly GCA_029281465.1. Lineage (NCBI taxonomy): Eukaryota > Fungi > Basidiomycota > Agaricomycetes > Agaricales > Mycenaceae > Mycena > Mycena epipterygia. Next base: position 606,575 of record JARJCQ010000053.1, on the reverse strand, counting down.
ACAATAACAAGAACACAAGACTGGAGCAATCTAGACCGCGGCGACGTCTCCCAATTTCAATCAATCGACCCACTCGGCAATGAGTGGGTTGCTATATTGCGCAGAATTCATGTACTCGACACTGTCAGCTTCTTTCGTACCTGCATGCGCCTTGCGTGGGTGCACGCAAATTTAAACTTTAAACTCGAACTCGAACAAGAGCAAAAGACCAAAACGTTCTGGACCGCGTCGAAGCCTCCTGATTCCAATTGACCAACTCGGCATGAGTTGGTTGGTTTGAGGAACTGGCAGGGAAGACTGATTGATGTATGTGTATCCAATCACCCAACAGTATAGCCTAACCGGATCTCAAGCCCTACATGCTAAATATGAGCACCCAAGAAGGACTCCGAGGTTCAATCTGGCTTTCAATTCTCCCATCCGGTCTATGTATCCTTGTTTGCCGCTCTCCAACGCGACGCGAGTCTCACGTGAGCTTCTCCTCTGCCGACCGTGTGAACGAAAATTTGCGTGAGGTTCGATTTGTGGCATTCAATTCAATTCTGTTGGACTGCCGAAATAAGTGGAGATGGATTTATAAGAATAAGATCGTAGTGCGAGGTTGGACTTGCATCTTCTTGAAGTTTTGGTTGTATCAATCGGGAGGCGGTGTTGCTCATCAGGATCATCCTCTGCCGCTCCTCCTCATCTTCTTCCGCTCATCATCGGGCCATTTAATTTTGGATTCACGCCACGAGTATTAGGCGCGGACAATGCCTCTCCGTGCGCCAATTCCGTCCTGGAACGCAGAGGCACATGTGTCGTTGCGGAGTAGCTACGCATTGGATAGGTTTACCTAGACCATCTCAGCTGCATGTAATATTCCGCGGCACCGTCTCACACAGATCGACGAAATTAGATCACCGGAACTCCAACTCAATCTCCCTTCCCGGCGAGCCATTATTTAATTATAATTGCGTCGCGCTACACGCGGATATCATATGTTACTGTCGTCTCCTCCGAGATCCGAATGTCTGTGCTGTGTACACACCCAATTAATATCAAGATCAACAAACTTCGCCATTGATCGCCGGCGAAGTAGACGCGTAGTTGAATAGTCGTCGTCGAGTAGTGCCAGGCGGTTTATATAAGCGGCGCTCGTTGCTGACTCCCTCCATTCTTCACTCTTCGTCTGCTTGTTTTGATAACCACACCTTCGTTCGCCTTCGCAAACTCTCGTTAACTGCTTTTAGCCTGCTTTACTCTTTCTTTTACACACTACACGCTATACCCACTTGAAGATGAGCTACTACCACGCCGCGCCGCCGTCACCCACATCCTCCGCCGACTCCTTCTCCTCCGGCCCGCTCCAGATCCCCACAGAGCCCGACTACAACGCCAACAACCCATCCCTCGGCCTTCCGTCCCTCCCCGACTACGCCACAGACCCCTACGCCCAAAAACGCCCCCAAAACACCGCAGAGCGCCGTGCCTCCCACAACGCCGTCGAGCGCACCCGCCGCGAGACCCTCAACGCCCGCTTCCTCGTGAGTCTCCCTCTCTCTCTCTCTTTTCTTTCTACTCCCACTAACACCTGACGCAGGACATCGCCGCCCTCCTCCCCAACCTCAAACACCTCCGCCGCCCCTCCAAATCCGCCATCGTCAACTCCTCCATCGCCCACGCCCGCGCAGCGCGGCGCTACCGCCTCCTCGCTTCCTCCCAGCTCCGCGCCCTCAACGCCGAGTGCGAGCAGGTGCGCCGCGAGGTCAACGCGTGGCGCGCGCGCGCGGGCGTCCGGGCCTCACCCACGCCGGTGAGAAGCGAGGGCTTCGCGCTGGTGGTGGGCGGGGAGGAGCCGGCGTTCGACCCGGTCGACCTCGATGCGGAGGACGACTGCGAGGAGTGGGATACGGGCGCGCCGAGGAGGCGGGCGCCAGCGCCGAGGAAACCCGCGTGCGAGGGGCCGCTGCTCCTCTCGCACCCGTATGCGAAGGCCGATACCCCGTCTATGCCGCCGACCCCGTCTTTCACCCCGTCGCCCCACACCCCACCCCATCTTGCCACCCCGCCTCATCAACAGCAGCACAACGTTAACATGAATAACAACACCCCCCATATGAACACCACTTTACCTCCGGTCGCAGCCCCCTTCGAGGCTCCCAGCCCGTTCGACGCGTCGACGTACGACGTCAACGGGTTTCTGCTGATGCAGCAGGGAGAGGCACAGTGGCCGTTTGCACCGCAGGGCCAGATGTGGTGAACGCGCGTCGCGGGTGTGCGGCGGGTTGCGGGGGGGGAGCGCTACCACCCCGGCTGCGGTACGGGGGAGCGCCACAGCAGGTCCGATACGCGGCGGTTGCCCGTCGCCCGCGACCCCGCTCGGCTGCTGAGTCGCGCGAGCAACTTTGCTCCCGCGTCGGCGTCTCTAGCCCGAAGTCTCTAGCCCGAAGTCCGCCGCGACGGGCACTGAACCGTAACGCCGCGCTGCTTGCAATTGCCCCATTCGAAACGATCTTTGTCTCTGTCTGTATCCACTCGCACTACGTTCCTTGCACACGACGGCCTGCCTTTGATTCATCCCTACCACGTCTTATCCTATTCTTGCATCTCGTATCACCGCGTCCTTGCATCTCATACCACCGCGACGCCCCCAACCTGCATCACATCTTGCCTCGCATGCCGGCGCGACTACGCCCCACGTACTGCATCCCACTTGCACCTTATATCCTATCCCCCCACATACCACACGCGCTACTTATATCCCACACGCGCTATGCTAACGCGCGCACCCCGATACCAATACCAAACTTACCAAGTACCATACCTCCTATACCATAGACCCCTGTATCCGTATTATCCGTATTACTTTACTAAGTATGAGTACCCTGTCGTTCGCTGTACTGGAATTTTATTCTATTATCACACACTTGAATCGACTTCTGGATTATTACACACGCTCGAATCGAGTCGGAGTCGGAGATCTGAGTTTCAGAGATTGGGGAGGAGGAGGAGGGTTTCAGAGGTTAGAAGTTCTGCGATGACATACGTGCCACAGACGGGGTAAATGCGGCGTGCGCGAAAGCAAAAGCAAAAGCAAGACTTGGGCGCGGTCTGGACTACATACTCAGTAAGACGAGGGGGTGGCAATATTAATGACGAGCGGATATATATCGATATAATCGAGCGAAAAGGACTAGGGATGTCGATGTCCACGCGGAGTTCAAGGATGCGGTTCCGCGTTGGCGCTGGCTTGGCGGTGGAGGTCTGGGCCTGGGATTCAGGCGGGTTCAATGTGTACACAGGTGGAATGAATATCAACGCCAGTGAGACGACGGGAGGGGTATTAGGCTCGGCACCATACTGAGATTGTTTCAACTTGAATGTGCAATGATTTGCGCGTCCGCGCGGTATATCTACTATATTCGGGGCGTGGTATATAACTATAGGAAAGAAAACTCTGCCACTACCACTACCACTGCGTACGGATGCGCAAATTGAGTTCTTGCTCTCCTCGGAGTCGACGGGTTTTCACCTGTGGTAATATTATAATAGAATAGAATTTAGGGCGGGCGGTGTATACGCCTGTTTGCCGCAGGACGACGCGATGCGAGGCTCACGTGAGCTCCGGGAACGAACTTGAATTAAAATAATGGGCCGAAAAAGTTGTAAATAGAAACTAAAACAAGTCAGACTCAGAGTTGATAATTCAACGTCTGTGTTCATACCTAAATCAAGTCAGACTACAAAGACGTGAGTACTAGATAAATATGAGAGTAAGTAGAAGCAAAGCTCACCTCAGAGTTGATAAGTCAACGTTTGAGGTGCGTACAAAGTCCAGTACGTATATATACTACTACACAATGAAATCAATTGTTCTCGGAGTCGTTTTGAACCCTCATCGCCCCGCGGTGGGTTCCGAGTCCAACCGTTATAGACAGTATGCTCCTAGTCAATTTGTACATTGCTCGGAGTTTGTAGCGCTGCTCTCTGGGACATTCCTTCATCGAAATCTGAATTTACTTGGACAAGATCGAGTCTCAACTTATACTCGGACAGAATGCTACAGTGACGTGTATGGAAGCATTATGAAAGCGCCGTTCTGCCGTTCTCTAAAATTCCAACACAATCATTAGATTGGGGAAACACATCCAAGGGAGAAGGGCCCATTGTCCTGCATCAAAGCAAATCGAAAGTCAAGATTTGAGCGCTGGATGGCTTAACCAACACTACTCACGATGACTGGACCTGTGCAGCAAACTATGGGCCCCGAGCATACCGGACCAAAGACAGCAGGACTGCATGTATCGCCACTATTATTTGGAAGTGATCAGTGTGTACAATGACCTTCGGGCACTGAGGAAGTGACTCACACCTCGCCCGTAACATCCGCAGCAGAAATTCCAAGAAGGCTTAGGATGGTGATCAATTCCGCTGGCTAGGTGCAACCAACGTGAATGGTCCAGTCAGTACAGGTCGAGGTGCAGCGGAAACTTTGAGCCCACTGGTATTAATGTCTTGCAGCACTGGAACGTGCTACCGTTGGGGCACTCGAAGGCACGGGTGTTGCGCGCGAGGATAGAAGCGATGATGATGAACATAGTGGGAGGACGAAAGAGCATTATCAAACTTGCACCGATGGTATGAGGTATGAGTGGGAGAAGGCGAGGGGACTTGGGCTCGCTCTTATACGTCCTCCGCATCATTCCAAGTGCCCCAAATGAGATGACACACCCATTTGTACATATCCGTACCATGCCCCTTGTCGGAATGACAGTGCCATTTATCCATCTTCAAAATCGTTGACCTCTATGATGCGTACGGAATACGGAATGGCTAAAAATGACCACCCGCGTGTTTCACGCCGATTCTTCAAAAGGGCAATGGAAAGCATTCCCTTTGTGTTTGACATCTCATCCCTTGATTTTTATTCTTCTATCCGCGTCGAGTTTATCTTTTACATATGTAAATGTAACCTGCAGTCAGAAGCCAGGTGCAGTGCCGGGTCCCAGGCAGAAAAAAACAATGATTCAGTGAGGTTCTGTCCCAAAAACGGGTGGTTGAACCCCGAATTTCTGGACAACCGAGAGAAACACTCTCTTCGTCAAAATTACCTGTTCTCCGAGTCGAAGATTGTCTGAACCTACTAGCCTACTCCAGAGGAGGAGGAGGAGGAGACTTGCCTGCATAGTCCCAAATTAAAACAGCAGATAGCCGTACTACACATGTGACACCTACATGAATGCTACAGATGCCCTAATGCCGCCGGTGTGAACAGGCCATTGCTACCTAAACATATCTCCGGCCCTTGGCGGGATTCACCTACTTACGGGCAGCATGGCCAACAGAAACCCCGTCATAATCAACAGGGAGTCACAGGGAAGTCCCCTCCCCCATCACAAAACCCAATTGGCATGCAAAAGTACATAGCAGACTGAATAGTGCACCGTCTCGCAGCCTTGACATCAAGGTACAGTAATATTAACTGATAGGTCGTAAGTACGCCGGCCTTCTCCCACAATAAAATGAGAGTGCAGGATCAACATCTCCTCTGACCCGAAAACTGTGTATACGTAGAATACGAATCGCGCGAGACATTTCGTCACATCTCAGCAGCGTACCATGTTCAACAGAAACTCTTAGGCCCACGCTGTCTCCACCTGCACCCGGAACTCGGGCCGAAGTGCGAACAGGTCGCGCAGGAAATGGGCCCTAAAACTTTTTTTTTTTTTTTTTCCATTTCGCTCTCTCCAAAAAAAAAACAATCGTTTATTGGTATGACTAGGGAGACTACCTGAGACCGATGAGAGCTGGATGTGCCGTGCACTGCAAAAATGCATGGCACTCGTCCTCGACTGCTGCTCAACAGAAACAGCAGTTTCAGCTCCCGCTCGACGTAACGCCATACTTGGTTTCCACAGCGTAGTCTCTCCACCGCGAGAGCCTAGAATTGTGCGACCATACCAGAATGAGCATGATACCAGTCTCTGTGAAAAGTATAGCCAGCATCATGACCAGAGATTGAATCCGAGTAAGCAACCCAAGAAACAAGTTTGTAGATTCTCAAAGACTTGCACATCCGATTCTAGCACAAGATGTACCTCACATTCCTCGCGTGCGTTGGAACTCAATACATCTTCACGCGGGGAGCTCCAATGACACGGATGAGGCAACATAACGAAACTGCGGCTTTGGGCGCTTTAATGAAGTTGTTCCGAGAGAATTGATGTGAGGATGTAGATCAGATGCCGTCCCATTCGTACACCAGCTCAACAAGGATGCAGCCACATAGGTCAAGCCCTCAAGGGCGCCATTTACGTGTAGGATCCATTAGGTCTTGATGAAATTGCGATGAAGTCGGGTCTGCCACCAGGAAGTTGAAGACAAGATCGATGCAACTTAAACCCGATTGCGAGGTGCCCTCGATGCAGCTAGACAGCGGGGCAAAATCGGCCTGTTCGACGGGCTGGCAAAAATGTTATGCGTGGTGGCGGAGAGCAAGCGGAAGTGATGCGCGCGAGTCGCAAACGTTTGGCTCCTCGGATCGGCTCCGACCTGTCAGAAATTTTTGCCTCGCTCGACGCCATCCGGTACGT